>KV907502.1:665080-719427 GCA_001990825.1 Aspergillus carbonarius ITEM 5010 | reverse complement strand
CCCCTTCTCCTTCTTCATCCTCTCTAATGACACCCAAATACCACACCCCAATACTAAGAGCTATAATATATGCAGAGCGGCCCAAAACGTCAAAATCTGGCAACTCCGTCTCCAATCCCCCCTTCCGACGTACATCCGAGGCCGAACCGTCCTCATCGGCGACGCCGCACACGCAATGACACCTCACCAAGGGCAAGGCGGGAGCCAAGCCATCGAAGACGCAGAAGGGTTTCGGCTTTTCCTAGGCAATCATGCCACCAGGGAGAATGTGCCAAGCATTCTGAAGGATTTTGATGCCGTGCGGAGACCCCGTGCGTCGTTGATTCAGACGAATACCTTGCAAGCGACGGCGAGGTTCTCGGTCGAGGAGATTTATCGGTTTCGGTGGGTCAATTTTACCTATGAGGGGATTTTGGAGGGGGTGAGGAGGTTGAAAGGGGGGGGAAAGGATGAGTTGGTGGGGAGGGTGGGGGTGAAGTTGTAGGTAGAATTATCTGGTGGGTTGAGGGTATGAGAGGGGTGAGGGATGGGAATTGATAAGGGTTATAAATTTGTATTATGGCTAGTGGATATCAACTTCGGTTGTGTAGTGTAATGGTCATCACTCTGGATTCTGATTCCAGCAATCCCGGTTCGATCCCGGGCACGACCTTTTTGGATTCCTTTTTTTGTGGCTTGTTATGTATGTATGGATGGATATGTGTAGTGAGTGAATGCTGTTGATGATTTTTTGGAGGTTTGAGACTATTGTGTTAGGTTGAGGTTTTGGGTTTATTTTCTAGTGCTTTTGCATGTTATGTGCAAGTTGAGTTCAATGAGCCGAGATTATCATACTATAATAGAATAGTATCCGTTTGTGGAAACCAAGCTGATATACTATTCCTTTCCTACTACTGGGAGTGTATATATATATATATGCGGACTAGATCCCACCACTACTAGTACCACTGACAAAGAGATCTAGAGACGGGAGAACACACCATCACACCTCACACAAACTCTTAATCCTCCTCAACACCTCCTCCCCAGACCCAATGAGCTTATTATCCGGATTCTCCCTAATATACCTCACCAACTCCACCATGTCCGCTCTACACGACGTAAACCTACCACCGACATCCTTACCACCGCCGACCTGCTCCATCATAGCCTCCAGAAACCGCGGCACGGTAGGAATACACACAGGAAAGGAATAATCCGGCCACCGTCCAACATCCCCATCCCCGTCCGGCAACCTCGCATCAGTCACAGTCATATAGTTCTGATCACAGCCCCCCACACTCAATGGAGGATCCGGCAACATGCCGAGAATATCCGACTGCTGGTAAAAGCGCAGCGATTCACGGAAATGAGAATTGCTACTTGGCTGCAAGTGGAAGTGATACACGGGGGACGTGGTCATGTTACTGATTGGATCGCGTTCCCAGTCGCATTCGTTTCCGGACTCGCAGGGTTCCAAACCGTTGTCGAGGAGGGTGGTGAGGGTTTTGGTGGTTAGGGCGTTGGGGATGACGCAGCTTGTTACCTGGTGGGTGCGTGTATAGTTAGGAGATAGCTGTCTGTGGTGATCTAGAGGGAGAGGGAGGGGAGAGGTACCGATTTCAGAACACTTATGCCGTAGCTTCGCAACGCTACCTCTCCGATAAAGGAACAGGGTATATTAGCTTCGTGAAGCATGATGGATATTGCCTCGGCGGTTCCGATGATGAATTCGGGAGCGATTTCGTTCCCATCAGAAACCGGAGAACTATCAGGCGGAGTCGAAGAACCAGTAGATGAAATTGATTCTCCATGGAAGTGGTTGTTGTTGTATCGGACACGTAGCTGCATGGTGAGATGGATGAGGGGGTTTAGTCTTGCTACTGGCTGTATTCTTGATCATTTCCTGTGGATTTGGCGGTTTTATATATCCTCCATAGTTAGGTTCCTCACTGTGACGTTTGAATCATTCTTCTTCTATCTTGCTTGTATGTCTCGGAAGATACTCCCATAAGTGCTCATATCATCTGACAATGATAAAGAATGCGAGTAATTGTGCGGAGATTACAGACAGCGTTTTGTGCTAGAGCCAGATAGCAGAAGTCGCTTGAGATGCGGCGACGAGAAGCTTTCTCTGGCCTTGTCATATGATATATTTGATCACGGTCTGCTTTGTGGGTGGAATCTTGCCATCGGTATGCCGTTATAGGATAGCCGAGCCATGGTAGAGAGATACCGATAAGTTTAGCTATACTGGTAGAGGACAAGGAGCAAGCGACTGAAGGAAAGACATTATAATCGAACAATGAACGCGATACCCGGGGAATTACCGCTCAGTATTTTGTCCATGGTGCATGGTAAACGGTAGATGTCTTTGTCAGAAGGAATGGAAGAAGTGAAAGAGCACACCAAAGTACTGCTCCTCAATGAGGAAACTGACGATGTCTTCACCAGGATATACTATCAAAGAATCTATCAAGCTTTCTATGCCCTAGAGTACCAGAATAGCGGAACACGCCATCCTCGAGACTATGAAACCCGAGATACGGCTATTGCCCACAATCAAATATTGACAACCACAGAATAATACACCAAAGCACGCACTGGGACAACAACCGAAAATTAAAGAGCTATATGCACAGCATATGCAACTAACCAGCTAGCATCATCACCACCACCACCACCACCCAATACATTCAATCAATACTATGACATAGTAGATAGTAATCTTCCATCCCAACCCCATCCTCACTACTAACCCCTGCATATACCCACCTACCCAAGATACTCTACCATCAATCAACAGTCCAATAAACCATATATCACACCAACCCAATTACCACAACATCATCCCAACCACCCAAACAACCCCCATCCCCATCCCCAACCCTACTCCAACCACCTCCCCCCTAACCCTAACCCCCCCACTACTACTCTTCCCCGTTTCCTTCACCACCCCAGCCCCCGTCTCCGTCCCCGTAGCAATCTCCCTCTTCACCACCGAAATATAACTCTTCACATCTGTCGGCAAATCCCTATACCACTCTGGTGTCTTCCCCGCCTTGAAATCACTCGCCAGGGCACTGCGTTTCGCGGGCACGAATAACTGCGCCAGAGCTGTTGGCGGAACGGCCGTGATCACTTGATGGATGACCGAATGTGGTGGGGGTGAGATGCTCTCGAGGTTTAGGGATGCGGTTTTGGTGGGGATTGTGATGGTGTAGGGTTTTCTGGAGTGCGTATTGATTAGTAGGGGAGTTGGTTGGGGGTGGGTAAAGGAGGAAGGGGGAGGTATGTACAGGGCTTGGGCGAGGGCGGACCAGTTGTCGACGTCGGTGTCGGAGAGAGGTTCCGGGGCACAGTGGGCTGTGGTGGCTAGGAGGGTCGGGAGGAGGAGGAGGTAGGGTGTTAGTTTCATTTTTGATTTTGACTCAATTGGTTGGTAGGTTAGTAGGTTGGGTTTGTGTTGCTGGTGTTGGTGCTGTTGTATAGGGATGGTTGAATTTGGTGGTATGGGAGAGCGTATAGTTTATGGCCTGATGGTGGATGGTATCATATGCGCAGATTGGACCGAGATCCGATGGAGATATACGGAGGGGATCGTCGTGGGAGCCGGCTCAAGATTGAGAGATCGGCGCACAGGGGTGTATCTGAAGCGTAGCTGGGCCCTAATTTGGGTCTCATTTTAGAGGTTCGACGGGCAACCCTGACTAAGGGAGAGGCATGAATGATAGCCAGTTTAATTGTTTTGTTTCTCTGTTTCAGCTGCTTTGTAAGTGGGCTTGTTTGAAGGTCCTTTGTCTCGCTCTCATTGTACCTGGACTAGATTGTCTAGAAAAATACAGCGACAATCCCTACGGCTAGTCTCTAATAGGCTATGAACGCCTCTAGATAGCAAGCATATCATTCCAACGTAAGCTATATACATTGCGGCATAAAGTTCCCGGGTATCTATCTACAGATCCGTCTACATTGGAACCGGTCATCAATGTTCCTCCAACCCCATACCTTTCCCAATCTTCCGTATCAAGGCCCGTTTCAGGAACGCCTCACGCGCAAGTCCACGCGTGTGGCGCGACCAGGTCTCGACGCCAATTACCCCCTTTACCAGAGCAGCTTGAAGGGCATAAATCGCCTGCTGGATACCGCGCTCTTCAGCGACCAGGTCGTACAGCTGTTTGCCGACAACGGTCGGAGCAACTAGGACCTCGTCGATCGGAGGCAGACCTGATGCCGCAGCGTCGGTGCTGGAGGACGGAGCCGAGGATGAGATGCGGCTTTGTGCATCTGCAATGACGCCATCGGCGCGATGCAGAGATTGCTGCAGGGTCAACGTGTTCGTTTGCAGGGTTGAATTGAGAGCGCTGAGCGATGAAATTTCGCCTTGAAGAGTAGCAATGGCCGCGTGCAAAGAGTGAGATTGTGAAATTAAAGATTGAGCGGCAACCTCAGATTGTGTGACATTGGTTTGAAGAGTTTCAGCCAGGGTCTTCGAAGCGGCCTGCAGCAGGGCGTCCTTTTCTGGATTGGGCGGGATTGGGGGCGCTGGGCCAGTGGGGGCAAAGGATGGGAGTTCGAGCTCGAATGGAGAGGTGAGAAGATCCGGCGTCTCTGCCTTGGGTTGCGGGGCAGACTGTTGCGCTTGCAGATGTCCAGCCTGTGGTGACGGTCGAGGAAGTGCCTGTGGCGGGGGTCTCTGGTAGGCTGGATGAGCCTGTTGCACAGGATAGTAAGCGGGGGTCCGCTGAGGATCTGTGCCACTCAATGGCTGAAACTGCGCTGACCCAGGCGGGTATGCAGGCATCGACTGGGCGACATGTTGCTGTGGAGGCAGATACCGCCCCGTTGTCCCTGCAGGGACTCCACTGCGCTCTGGCAGGTGCTGTGGTCTGCTTACAGGGCTGCCGACACTTGCTTGCGGCTGCAGAGATACCCGTCGGGAATCCTGCTCCTTCGGTGGCAGTGGAGGGATTGGCGGGGGAGATGTGTATCGCCCTGATGACGGAGTGCGCTGTGGCGGCTCGAGTGGTGTTTGTCCTGGCTTTGGAGGCGGGGGTGGTGGCACCTGAGCAGTTATTGGAGAGGCATTGCGATTAGGTGTGGGACCGAGCTCCCGAGGTAGAGGGGGGAGTGGAGGGGCCTGCGCCTGCGCTGGCTGGGACGGTCGCGGTTGTGCGGGCTGTTGCTGTTGCTGTTGCTGTTTGTATCGCACCGGGGGCTCCTTGGCAAAAACCTCGCGGAGGATCAAGAGAAAATCACTCAAAGACGAGCGCTACAGCTCAACATTAGCAACAGGAGGTGCCATTGCGGAACTGCACTAACCTCCCACGCCTCAGCCCAGTGTGCTAAGTAGTGATGGTACACCCTCCCTTCCAATGTGACATGCTGCCCCACGCGCACAGCCATGTCCTGTGTCGGTGTCACGTATACCAATGGCGGTTCTCGAGGGTATGTGTTTGGGAGCCATATTGTGATGGGGAACTTGTAGACGGTGCCGCGAAACGTCACGGGCAACGTGCCGGTCAGTTGCAGGAGGAGGGCGGAGAAACCGTTCTCGAAGGCTAGACGCAACGATATGATCAGTAAAAGCGCTAATTATTTGAGCAGGTCACCCACTGTAGACTTCGGTCCGGGGGGCCAGTGAAGGGTATTGACCAAGCACGCCGGCGACCTCATAGTAGGTGCGGTTGGGGTCCTGGTATGTTTGTCGGGGATCATAATGGTCCTGGCCTAGTCAGTACAGTATGTGAAGCTGTAGACGGCATTTTTACCCTGATCAGGATGCTGTACAGCCAGTTAAGGGTCCTTTGCGGCACGGCAGCCATGGTGAGGGAGGCGCAGGCACATGGTGGGATGCGGGATGAGAGTTGGAGGCGGATCGACTGCGA
Organism: Aspergillus carbonarius ITEM 5010; assembly: GCA_001990825.1. NCBI lineage: Eukaryota > Fungi > Ascomycota > Eurotiomycetes > Eurotiales > Aspergillaceae > Aspergillus > Aspergillus carbonarius. The sequence continues at coordinate 713,560 of KV907502.1, read as the reverse complement.
ATGATGGCTTGGCTGTTGCTGCCGCGCTCCACCGCCGAGCTCCTCCCCGCAACACTCCTCTCGGACATGTCGGGCTTTTTCTCGTGCTGTTACTCATGCTATGCTTTCTATGCTTTTATGCTATTAATATGGTCGGGTCTAGACCAGTTCACCAAATTCAGTGGAAAAAGTGAATTTCCCTAAGTCACAGGCATAGCTCCAGGTATTCGCTCCGAGGCCATTCGTATACTTCTGCCAAAGCTTCAATAATGGTGACAGTGACATGCCCCTGAAGCAAATAGTTGTCGACTGTTTGTAAGAGCCTTGGGTGACCTATCTACTCGTGGTCGTGTCTTAGCATCAAATGAAAACGTCTCGTGTGAAGTAACCCATGGACATGGATGGATTGATATCCCAGCTCCACAGCCGGTTACATTGCGGCCAGCACACAACCCCACAGCTAATGCATCACCAACATGGGTTTGGCAATTTCAACCGCTTCAATAGTAGCCTCGTGAACGACCCATGTTGCCACTGCAGCGGCCAATAACCCTGCTGGGTGGTTGACGCCGGTCGAAACACCGCCTCCCGTCACTTTCCTTTTTCGGCCGGCCATTGTTCTCTGCACTGGCCTTGATATTGTTTGTCTTGCATCAAACTTCCTCACAAGCACCACTTCACAACCACCCCTCAAGCGGCTTACTGAAAGAGGTGATGATTGGCATTGTCCAGGCTTGGTCTCCACTTTGTCAGCCCTAGAATTGTTCATTTGGATATCTGCTCCATCCTACATATTGTCTGTCTCGGGTGTTGCACAACATGGACAATATCACACGTCTACCTTGGCATATGCCATACAGCTATGCCTCTAGTTGAGAAACCAGCCGAGTCCCGTCTCTCTTGACAGGCCATCATTCTCTAGCCTATACAAATCAACCTTTTCCATCATCTCCAGTGTTGAGCAGTTGTCCGCTTTTCTAATCGTTTCCCACTTCAACGTTACACAACATATCACTGGAAGGTTTTCTAGATTGCTTCTGAAAGCCATCATGGCATCAAATCTCAATCCTTTTACCCAAAATGTCACCATGCATACTGCTGACGGGACCCCCTTTGAGGTAAACGTGCAGGCAATTGACGACGAGCTCATGCAGTATTGCATCCGGGGTGGTATCAACTACAGCGCCCAGCTTGGAGCTTCCATCGTGCTGTTCGTCATCCTTGTGCTCCTGACCAGACCCGAGAAGCGTCGCTCCAGCGTGTTCATTCTCAACTCCTTGGCGCTACTCTCCAATGTTGGTCGCCTCGTCTGCCAGACGCTGTACTTCACTTCCGACTTTGTGCGGGTTTATACCTATTTCTCCGGAGACTACTCCCATGTGCCCACTTCTGCGTACGCCAACTCAATCATCGCCGTGGTCTTTTACACCCTCCTCGTGATATGCATCGAGGCTTCGCTCGTCCTGCAGGTCCAGGTCATCTGCGCAAACCTCGGTCGTCTATACCGTCACATCCTCCTAGCCTTCTCCATCATCGTAGCGCTAATCCCCATTGGATTTCGAATGGCCATGATGATCGAGAACGCCAAATCCATCATGGGCGCCAAAAGCAACATTCCCCTGATCTGGCTTCAAAGCACCGAGAACATCGTCTTCACCATTAGCATCTGCTTCTTCTGCGCCGTCTTCGTCTCGAAGCTAGGCTTCGCCATCCGTCAGCGACGCAGACTGGGCGTGCGAGACTTTGGTCCAATGAGGGTGATTTTCGTCATGGGCTGCCAGACTCTAGTCATTCCAGGTACATAACCCCTATCCTACTTTCACCATACATACAACTTACCGCCCCTGATAGCTTTCTTCTCAATCATCCACTACATCGTCTCCGTCCCAATGCTATCCTCCAATGTCGCAACCCTCGTCACCATCTCCCTCCCCCTCTCATCCCTCTGGGCCGGAGTCACCCTTCACAAATCAAGCTCTGGCTCTGGCACCACCTCTGCCACAGCCACCGGCTCCGACTCCTCCCGTCGCAACCTCTGGAACAAACTCTCCTTTCCCATCTGGGATAGCAGAAACACCACCACCCTGTCATCCACGCCGACCATCAAACAGACTGCGACCTGCTACGCTGATAATACCCCCGCCAAGCAGGCGCAGCAGCAGCAGCAGCACAACGCCGATGAATTGGGTATTGCCGTTGAACATGACATTTCTGTGCATAGCTACAAAAGGGAGAGGGATATGGTTTGATGTCTGACATGGTTGGAGGTCTGTTAGTATCTGACGGCTACTGATTAGGCGTCAGGGATCATGGTCTGGTGGTTGAGAGTGATTTAAGGAGGCCTTTGTATCTTATCGACCTAATAATTTTCTTGTCTTTTCTTACTTCTGCCGAGATGCGGTCTGCATCGATTTCTTTCATTTGTTGAATGCTTTCTTCTGTGGGTCTAGTGGCCTAGTGACTGATCGGTCATACTGATTTATAACACCCAAGGTCAAGACTTGCGTGAACGTAGATAAGTCAAGATCATCTCCATACCGTATCAATTAACTATACTTAAATACTATACTCGAAGGCAAATTCTATTTGCTATCACCAGTCACCTAGGTTCAACCCTCCCTGCCCAATTTCGCCAACGATTCTGTCAGGAATTCCTTGGCATTCATCAAATCTGTACTGCCGTAAACAACCCTCCGTTTCGGGGCTCCATGCGCACCACGACTGGCGGCACCGGCACCGTCAGCGCCTGGCTGTCCACTTGTCCGACTCACCCAGTCTTGCAAGTTGCCGTACTCGTCCATGCTGCCACCACCGACGGTGAAGACAATTGCCTCGTTGAAGGCCTGGCGGCGCTGTCCGAACGTGGCGCTCATGCCTGGTCCGGAGGCGTTCAGACCCTGGCCTTGGGCGTTGCGCGATGCAGAGGCCGGGGGCATGGCACCTCGGGCGTTGGCGCTGCGGGGATCGAAGTAGAGATAGCTCTCTGTTTTGGCAATGGCGGAGCTGGATGCGGAGGTGGGGTCCATGATGGACTCGGTGATCTTGGTGAGGGTCAGGTCCTTGTTGGCAGGGAGGAAGTTTTTGACACCCGAGATGAGGGAGTCGAAGTTAGCGCCCAGGGCTCCGGAAGTGATGCGGTCGGTTAGCTGGTTGGAGAGAGAGGAGAAGCCGCGGAAGAGGTTAGAAGACTGTTGTTGGGGAGCGGATGTTGCGGTTGTCATCATCGTCATGCGGGTGATTTCTCGGACTTGTCGGACATAGGCCAGGGGGGTGACGTCCGTGACTCCGACGCGGGTGAGGGCTTCTTCGAATCCGCTCATCTCGGCGCGCGAGACCTCCGTTTCGGTGCTCAGGAACCAGATGATGAAGAGACGGAGCTTATCCAGAGGGTCATTGCCTTTGGTGGAGTCGTTGATCAGCTCCATAATCTGGGCTTTGGACTGCTTGGTGATGTTTTCTTCTAGTTCAAAAAAGTTGTCCAGCTGGCGGTCTTTGATACCCTTGAGCAGGGCGGTGGCAATGTTCATGTGCATGTCCAGGATGGCCTTGCGTTCCCGCAGCTCTGGAAGGAGTGTGATGGCAGCCTTGAGATGCTGTGCAGAGGCGCTGGTATCATTTTGGAGATCTTCGATCGAGGAAGCACCGGTCTTCTTCGTAATCTCGTTGGCGTCCTCTTTGTATCGTGTAAGCTCTGCATCAATGTCTTCTGCGACCTGAGGGAACGGTGCGCCGGCATTACGCTTCCAGAAGAAGTCATTGCTGTTCAGGTCATATGCCCTCTTGGTGACACCTTTAGCGGGGTTTGCCTCATCAGTTGACTCTACCGTGATTCGATTGAGGCGCATTTGTAGCACATCTTGCACCAGTGATTGGTATGTCCACGAGTGAGAGAGCATCGGCACCAAATCCACGTTGCGGTCGACGATGATCAGAACCGGCCGCGCTGATGGAACGCCAGGTGTGGATTTCTTGTTGGAGAAGAGATTGTCCTTCGAGTTGAGAATATGATCGCGGAGCTTGCGGTCCAGCTTGGTTGCTATTAATTCAGCCGCGCCGCCCTTGGGACACCGGATGATTGGGATGGCACCTGTTCGCAGACAACCGTCAGTGATGGTTACAGTTCCATAGCGATCATACGTACCCATGGTGACGCTAACGCTGAATAGCCCACTAACAATCCGGTCGACAATCGCGTCTAGATCATCATCGCTGGTTTGCGCGCTGTTGATCTTCCAGTACGCATCATTCCCAAGCCCCAGGCTGAAAAGATCCGGTTCTGCAACGATAAAGTTGAGGTACTGATCATATACCTGTGCGACATGCTCCGCGGTTCCTGTTGTCGCTATCTGGGACGCAAAGTCTTCGAGAAGGGGTCTGGGTACGGAGGATAGGAAGTTGATGTAGGCGGGTGAGTACAGCCCGCGAGAAAGGTCGTTTGTGATCGCCTGGATGTTGGCAGGTGTAGGCTCGACAAGATAGACAACAGGGACATCGGGGATGGGGTATCGCGTGGAATTGACGCCTCTGAGGACATCTATTAGCTTGACAACGCAAAATATGCATGACCGCCGTACAGATGGATCGTAACTCCCCAAGCTCTGAGATCATTGACCCGTAGCACACTGCTGATGACATCTCTCCCCATATTATCAAATACCAAGACCTTCCAAATGGGGTCGCCATCCTCGTTCAGGACCGGGGTAGAGATGAGGCCCTGCGCGGAGGCATCGTGGTGGGAGTCTTCCGTCGGCTGCGGCTCGTGGTTCAAGTTGAGAATCTTGTGAATGGAGGCTAGTACCTGTCAGAAAGCTGCGATCGCCTCTACGGAGTCGATATGACAACGGAAACCTACCGACCTGACGGTCCCTCAGCGACGCTGGATGCGAGGCCATAGTAGTTCGGGTTGGACTTGCTGCAGCACCCCGGACGGTATCACGATTACGTGGATGGGATCAGCTTCATGACATGGAGGGAGGCTACCGGGAAACAGAAGTTGACGAGATCAATGCCAGCACAGAAAGGCAACGGTTGAAGGCGGGCTGAGACCCCGCTGGAGAAGATAGGAATTACCCACTCATCAGTCTGTAACTACGACACTCTCCACCTGGCATCCTGAGAAGCTCCCCGGTTGATGAGGGCTGACATAAGCTCCCGCTTGGCCAGGCCGACGGCTCCAGCCAATGCGGTGGCCGCGATCATGTGCCTTGCGCTAGGGCGGAAGGGGCGTAGCTTGCTCAGGCGGCGTGGCCCAACCGAGCGCCGCCCGGCTTTTTCAGTCTCACCACCACCACCGCCGACCACCACTGTCAACCGCCTCCCTCCCCCATCCCTATCCCTTCCACCTTCCTCGTAAAGCAAATGACTATGCTGCTAAGCTGCTAAGCTGCAGTCCCGAGTGGTTCTTTGTATAACACCTTTTCTTATCATCTTTTAAGACAGAATAAGGAGAAGAAAAGGTCCACCCAGGACAGGCAGTACGAGTGGATTTGTCCTCAGCGGCCTTGCAAAAGAGAGACAGAGACAGGAGCAAGTGAAGGCAGAAGAGAAGGTTACAAGGACAAGGATACAAACACAAGTTTTAGGGATTACTTGGAGAAGGTCGGAGTGAAGAAAAGAGAAGAGCCAGAGCCTCCAGAAGCCAAAGATTATCTTACGTCTATTATACGGAGTACGGAGTACTTGGCCGGTGTATTCGCAAGAGCTGGAGTGCTTCACAATCCTTTTCTAATCTGCCTAAGAAAGAGGAGAAAGGCTGCACACCAGACCACCGCGCAAACGTGGACGTGACGTGACGTGACATAAGGAGTCCCAACAACAAAGCCGAACCCTCTGGCCTGACGCCATTGCTTCAGTTCTCTCCCACCCGCCTATCTACCTGGTCCCCCTCCTCTGGCTCCGAAAGGGCGAGAGACTGAACGGAACTGGACACGGGAAGCCAGCGGCGCCCGACCATTTGCCACTATCGCTTCTCGACATCCATTGCTGCCCGGATATCTATCTGTTTGCCCTGGCGTGACCGCTTCGTTGGTCCGTCACTATCAGCGATCCCCCTAAGCTGACAAACCCCGTCGGCACCCGTGATTCGTTCAAGGAGCTTCCTAACCAATATCCGGCTCCATTGGGAAGGTTTGCTGCGCCGCCGTTACGAGAGACGGGCTGTCCAATCAGCGCGCCCACTGGCTACCCCCACCAGGGGAATTCCGCCCAATTCCGACCGAGCCAGAGCGGCATTGGCCCTTGACCTAATCCAGTTCTTGCCGGCACGTGGATGCATGTGACTTATACTACATTTGGCCGTGCACCCGCCTAGTACCTCGACTCCACCGGCGCTACGAACGACCATCCCAGCCATCATACACTTCCATACATATAAGCCTGTTCCCAGGATCGAGGGTCCGTGGGTTCTTAAATGCGGGGGATGAACGGCAGCATGGAGCAGTCACCGCCGCAAAATATCATGCCCGGTCTGCACCGTGCACCAGTAGACCCCGGCTCGCTGCCGCCCGAGTACTGGAACAACTTCGAGCCTTTGTATACGAATCCCGATCCCCCACATCAACATGCCCACCCCCCCCAACAACAGCTCCAGCAGATTCAACCAGCACCGCAGCAACAGCAACACGCGACGACCTTGGGCATTAACTGGGATCATCCAGTTTTCAATCAGTCCACTCAATCTCGGAGTCCGTTACCCACACCCCAGGAACAGAGCCATGGCATCTACTCGACGGCATCTCCTCAATCTTGGCGACCAAACCCACTTCACTCTCAGCAAATCATCCATCCGGCGCAGCCTACATTCTCCATAAACCCTCAGTACCGTCAGGCTCAATTCTCTCACGCTCAGTCCGCGTTTGATGCACAACCACTCGCCTCGGACAACTCGCATTATCAGTCATACTATCCACGAGCTTACTATCCCCCTCAAAGTCTCTCGGTTCCAGATGTCTTCCCTCAAACTCATTCTCCTCGACCCGCTCAGGCACAACCGCAACCGACACAGTTTCGGTCTGACTCTCACCAGCACCAAATCCCTCAATACACACTTCCGACAGGCTACCCGGATGGAACCACGGTATGAAATTCTGGATTATCTACTCACACTCCGTAGCTAACTGTTAGTAGCATGTTCCGATCAACTATGCTGGCGGATATGCTCAATCTACTCCGACTGTGTCAGACCAGACTATTAACCCACAATTCCTGAATTCCTCGCAACAAGCTGCTAACCAGCAAGCGCCCCTCCATAATAACCTTATTTACATGAACCCAGCCGATTTCGACCGCCCCGAGGATCCAAAGTAGGTCTTGATAATGAAGCCGATCGCTCGGTTCTAACTGGTAACAGGCTGTTCACGTTTTATCGGGATGACCTGCAAGTTCCGCCAAATTTGGGCCAGGGCCAAGCCCAGCCCATCGCGCGTCACCAGCCCATCGCTCCAGCCACCAAATATGAGTTCATCATGCCCATGAATGGTATTATTCACCCGAGCCCCTAAGCCCTCGCATTCACTGACCCGAGCAGGTCAAGCCCCCATCACTGCTGCCGCAGCAATGAAAGCAACCAAACCCAAGAAACAACCCAGCTCGAAGAAACAGTCACAGAACCAGTCGAAGAAACCCACGATGAAAGGGGGCAGCAAAAAGCTGGACGGGAAGTCTGCGTCGTCGAGTTCTGAGACAGATAGCTCGGATGACTCAGACCTCGAGATTCAGGCCCCCGAAGAGTCGTCTCCCATTCCAGCCACTCGTCCTAATGAACCTGAGGCTGCTGCCCAATATGACGCGATGAAGGCTGTGTGGTCTCCACGTAATAGGCGGCCCAATGCTGATAAAGTCAAGAGTGCACTAGTTGCGTTCAAAGACGTTGTCAAGACCGTAAGAGATGCGTGGAAAGAAAGCACTCAAGCCATGAAGGTCGCGGAAAACAAGGGTGATAATGACAAAGCAGCGCAGCTCAAGACGGATGTCATCCTTCAACGGCGCCTTATGGATGTGGTCATCAGCACCACTCTGGACAAGGGCCACCCGATGATTGTCGAGAAGTATGTCCTTTTTCTTTCGTTTTTTTCCTTTCCACATCTGGCATGTCGTCATGGCCATAGAAGTCAGAAACGAATTGAGAGCCTATCCCATGTAATCTACCTAGTGTGGGCTTTGGCATATAAAAAAGTGCTTATAAGTAAGGGTGAATATGTGCTCTCCACCCGGGACGAAACATACCTATGTGTCCTTAAGCACGAGACCGGAGAGGATAATCCATCCTGGTCCAGAGGAGCCGTCCCCTGCCGTTAACGTACCGGTACCTAAATGGTTTCTTTGGGCGTGCACTGCGAATCCCTGAATGCCTGGCAGCAGCCACCTGCGGCCTTTCTGTTTCATCTGCCATGTTATGTGTTATTATGGAGGATCGGTCGCTGATATTTGTTTCCAGGTTGGGGGAGCATCCAATGGCCGTAGCTGCCTTGTATTCATTCCTGCTCGATCGACACCAGTCTCCCGACATTGATGGTGCCTTCACTGTGAATATCCTCAGGGTAAATTGTTTCGAAGGTTGGAGTCCTTGATTGATGACTGACATTTCACTGCAGTTGCTTTCCCATTTCTTGACTATGGATGAAGATGTGCTCCAGAAGACGAATGTTGCCAAGTTGCTGCCTAGGTTCGTCAAGAAAGGCGGACCCGCCGTTAAAGAGCTGGCCCAAAAAGTCTTGGACAATGCCGCTGCATCCACAAAACGAAAGCTTGAGGCTGGAAAATCTGGGCCCAAAGAAGGGTCTCCTACTAAGGGCTCGGTGGCCGATGCGGCCGTAGATGGGCGTAGCGACTTGGCTGGATCCAAGAGGGTCCGCGAAGGGGAAGGAAACGGACAGCCCGCCACCAAGCGGATGGTCGTCACCTCCAACCCTAAGGCGGGTTCGAAGCCTGGCAATCCTGGGGCCCCTGCCGTTGCCAAGCGGCCGGAGGTAGGACAGGAGAACAAATCGGCTCCAGTCAACGCAGCTCGCCCCAAGGCCAACATCATTGCCCCCAAGCCCACTAGCCTTTTTGGAAGTTTGAGTTCCGCCTCGAAGAGACCAGGAACGTCCAACGCCGAAAGGGCTGCGGCCGCTGCCGCCGCGGCGAAATCGAGGTACGCTATCGTATTGTTTCCCAGCTAATTCGCCTACTAACCTTAACAGTACTCCTGCTGAGAAGAAGGACCCCCCCCCAAGACCTACCTTTTCCTTTGGCGACTTGATGGCGGATTTGAACAAGCAGAAGGAACCCGCCCCTGCACAGCCTGCAGAGGATCGGCCACCCGAAACGGAAGAGGAACGAAAGAAGAGGCTGCGCAAAGAGGCACGACGGAAGTTGCGCGTCACCTGGAAGCCGGATACGCAACTCACCGAAGTTCGCCTATTCACGCACGACCCAGAAGAAGAACTTGGGCCCGGCGATCACCTGCAACGAGAGGCAGGAGATGTCAAGGGCGAGGGCAGTGTGCTCAAACTCCACAGAGACCTCGACGAGGAGGAGGATGATGATGGTGGCATCCGTGAAGAGCAATTGCTTGAATATTATGAGCCATCGGGTAAGTCACTGCCCTTGTTGATGGTGAATTATCCTGACTGGACGCTAACTGGGTCAGTAATCGACAATGGAGAGATCACTCCCGACGATCGCGCTAGAAATTTCATCAAGCGCGGTGGCACCCAGGAGCCGGAAAGCCTTGAGAAGAAGGCCCAAGAGCATCGCGAAGCGACGACGCTTATGGTTTTCTATACCTCGCCTGCGGACGTACCGTCGACGCCCAAGGAACCTCCTCCCCCGGAGGCCGAAGAGACGGCGCCCGAGGTGGTGGTTTTCGGAGAGTTACCGGATCATGTCAAGGTATATCAATTTTCCTATATTCACGTAAACATCTTCTGACCCGTACTAGGCCCGACAAGAGCGATACTTTGCCATGGTCAACCCTCAGCCAGCACCCGCTCCTCAGAGTGCACCAAACAGCCAGTTCGATATCACGAACCTGCTCAAGATTATCCAAAATGCGCCTCAGCAGCAATCAACCCCACCGCCACCTCCACCCCAAGTTACACAGGCGCCCATGTCGGATCTTGAGCGAACATTCAGCCTGTTCCGCCAGCAGCCGCCACAACAGGCGCCGCCTCAGGCACCACTAATGCAGATACCCCAATTTCCCACGACGCCGCAACCAGCGGCTACTCAGGGCCTTGATTTCCAGAAGCTTCTGTCGATCATAAATGCGCAAAATCAAATGCAGCCCGCACCCATGATGCCCCAGGTCCAACCGTCACAGCCTAACATGGCTCCTAATCTGGCCGCCATCATCTCCCAGCTTGCTGGTCAAAACCAGCCCGGTGCCGCCAATGGAGCTGCGCCATCTAGCCACTACGAGGATCCAGAACGTAAGCGCATGCGCGAAACCGGCGGGCTTGATGGAGCTGAGGATGAGAGGTTCAATTCTGCCAAACGGAATCGGTCGAATGACCCGACCAAGAAGCACGTAAGCGTCTCCCCAGCTTTTCCTCCAGGGTCCGTACTGACCATGACTAGCCCAAAGCCGGATTGGTTCCGTGTCGGTATTGGCGCGAAGGCAAATGCCGCAAAGGCGACGAGTGCACATTTCGCCATGATCCTCTGAACTAATGCACCTCTTTTCTTTCTCCTGATACCCATCTTTGGCCCTCATTCATTTATAACTCTCTGTATTTGACTTGCCCGTATCTCAGCATCTCCTTACTGTTGTACCTTGGCCCTGCATGTGTTGCATTGTCAAATCACGGTGTCTCGAGCTTTCCTTGTTGGAAGCTTCTCATAGCGTCACGCGTTTCTTTCGAAGCATACTATACGTGGAGTATTAGGTGTTGCGTGAGGATTCAGGTTTTCTCTTGTAGCTATGGGATGAGTGTCTGGCGTTTGTGGCTGAGCATGTACATTAATAGCGATACCTGTGGTATCGATGAATCACTTGACTAAATTCCATTTGTTTCATTTTTACTGAGCAGCGGAATATCAACTGCCATCAATTCGTACTACGCGGCCAGCAACTGCTTAGGTAATATCCCAATAACATACCCATCTCAGGGAATATAAACAACTCCCCTCCCTGCAGTGATGAAACTATATCGTCCCTCCCCTTTAAGCCCACATTCACCCAAAAAAAAAAAATGTCCTATACCCACTTAATAATAATCTGCTGCCACGCAATATACACCGGCGGTCCAACCAACGGTCTCTCCGAAGACGAATGGTGCTACCACCCATTCCATAACATCCCACCTAGCCAACCCCACCCCTACAGAAGTCATCATCATCACTTACATACTAATAAAAGAGAACGATACTATAGGCTCATTGAACCCTTCCAAAGAAACGAAACCCCCACATTCACCAACCACGTCAAAACCGGACTAAAGCTTTTGGCAAATGATCCCACCGCTTTATTAATCTTTTCGGGGTGAGTTTCCATCTACATACTATCCTATCCATAACATTGCAGGTTCCATGACTGACCGACTGATTGAAACCAGCGGACCAACTAAAAACCCCCGCACGGAATTATCAGAGGGGCAGTCGTATTCTGTAAGTCACTACATACTTAACTACATATCCTAGGATATAGGGTTGATGTATTAATGTATGTATGTATGTGTGTAGAATCTGGCCAAAGATAACGAGTATTTTGATATTTGTCCGGAGATAGATTCCGCGCGGATATTGACGGAAACGTACGCTACTGATTCATATCAGAATGTGTTGTTCTCGTTGTTGAGGTTTCGGTTGGTTACGGGGGTATATCCGAAAGGAGTGACGGTTGTGACGCATGAGTTTAAGAGGGGGAGGTTTGGGGAGTGTCATTTTCCGGCTTTGGGATTGGGATTGGAGGAGCGGGGGGCTAAGGGGCCCGAGGGAAGGGGAAGGGGAGGGGTAGAGGTGCAGGTGGTTGGGATTAATCCGCCAGAGGAGGTGACGTCGCTGGCTTCGTTGGTGGCCGGGGAGGAGAAGAGTGGGATTGGGTTGTGGAGGGGAGATAGGTATGGGGTGCAGAGAGAGTTGATGGGGAAGAGGATCAAACGGGGGTGGAGGACTGGAATGGAGGAAGGGGTGTTTGTGAATGTGGGATTGGAGAAGGTGGTGGAGGAGTTGGTGCAGTGGGATGGAGGAGAATGTGGGAATGAGTGGTTCCCGAAGATGGATCAGTTGCCTTGGTGTGGTGGTGATGGTGAAGCTCATCAGTCATTGAATTGATAGCAATGCTATGAAAGAATTGTCAGAATACAAGATAGTGAAAAAAATGCCCGAAATGCTCCCGAATCAGATCCCGCCTCTCGTCCGTAACGCCTTCATGTGAACACCGTGAATCAACGCAGCTAATCGGCAAGACGGTAGCTGACCAGGGTCTCTACGCGGTGGTTGTTGGTGCTGAAGCTTCGAAGCTGCACCTTCTCCGCGTTCTTGATCTCTTTGGCATCGCTGTCGCCCCATTCCACGGGGACTTCCGAGTCGGCGTCGGCATATACCAAGACGTTGAACGTGCAGTCACCGTCCAGGACTGGCAGGAAAGTGACAGATGCGGTGATTTGACGGAAGATGGCCTGGATTTCGTCCTGGATCTCCTTTTCGGTTTTCTCGATGGGAGCAGCTGCCTGAGGGTCCTTGTCACTGTAGATGGAGTCTGGGTTAGCGGGGTAGATGTGATGTATAGTGGGAGACTTACCCAGGGGTAGCGTTCTCCTTGTCGCCAGAGGCACGGGATGACTGGCTCTTGGACTGCTTCCCGAAGATTTGCACCTGATATCTTGTTAGTTCTCGTACACTGTCTCGGGCGAAATGCGTACATCAAACTGCCATCTTTCCACGTGTTCGCCAGTCTCCTTGTCCGTAACAACCACGACAAGCTTAGAGATCTTGCCACCCATCATCCACTTGTTCAATTGCGACATGATCTTCTTGATATAGGCTTTGACCTGGTCGTCGGCGGTAACTACTCTCGGTTAGTCGGGTCTCTTGAAGGACATGTGTCGACAAACCCAGCATATTAAGGCCATATTTCTTAACTCTATACGAAGATTGATTAGATGACTTCCACGACGTAGGGTAAGACACTCACGTTGTGAAATCCTCCGGAGGGTACACGCCTCTCTGGAAGCTAATAACCGATGAGAAAGCTTCCTGCATTAATTGCCAATATACTTACAGAATCGAGTTGATAGAGTATTCGAACTACGGTCGTTAGTATATTTTCAATAATGCTGTCAAAGAGATACTCACGAATTCTGCCACCAGCTTCGACGATCCTGTCTGGGAATGAGCTTCTGCGGAGATCTCGCGGACTGGGGAATCCCGTACCTTTCAAGGACAGCTTGTGGACCTTGGACTTATCCTTTGTAGACGACATGGTAAAGTGAGATGGCGGTTGAAGTGTCTGAACAGGCTGCTGTTCGTGAAGTGCTGGGAAGAGGGATGGTTTGTTTATCGGATAGTCGCCGCGGCAATGCCTCGACCGCCCGCCACTTGGTCTCCGCAGAGCCGCACTTTTTTCCGGCGTCAAACCAGCACTGTCCGTGCCTGACCTTTCTGTACCCCGTCAAAGCAATCATTCCCATGCAATTGCAGACCTCCAGATGCGAGGATGCCTGCAGTTAGCCAGGTGGCTGAGCGCAGCGCCGAAATGCCCTGCTGCAAGCCTTCTCACGCCCCCGACCGGCCTGTCTAATCCAGCCCGGTTTTTCACCACCTCCGCCGCATGGGCTTCGCGCTCCAGGGGACCCTCTAGACACCCAACCTCTGATCTCGAATCTAGAATCGCCGACATTCCCATCGATCGATTCCGGAATTTCTGTATCGTCGCCCACGTCGATCATGGAAAAAGTACGCTCTCCGACCGGCTGTTGGAACTCACAGGGACCATCCAGCCGGGAATGAACAAGCAGGTTTTGGACAAACTCGATGTCGAGCGTGAACGCGGTATCACAGTGAAGGCACAAACATGTACGATGATTTACAACCACAATGGCGAGGACTACCTTCTACATCTTGTTGATACTCCGGGGCACGTCGACTTCCGTGCGGAGGTCTCGCGCAGTTATGCCAGTTGTGGAGGAGCCTTGCTCTTGGTTGATGCCAGCCAGGGTGTTCAGGCTCAGACGGTCGCCAACTTCTATCTCGCCTTCTCCCAGGGTCTAGAGCTGATTCCGGTCATCAACAAGGTGGACCTGCCGTCCGCTGACCCGGACCGCGCTCTTGAGCAGATGGAACATACCTTTGAACTTGACACGGAAAGTGCAGTGTTGGTATCGGCCAAGACTGGCCTGAATGTACAGCAATTGCTCCCTACCGTGGTCGAGAAGATCCCGGCGTAAGTCTATGTTCAACCCTTCTAACGAAGCGCTCGCTGACCAGAACAGGCCGGTTGGCGACTTCACGAAACCGTTACGGATGCTCCTCGTCGATTCCTGGTACGATTCTTACAAGGGTGTCATTTGCTTGGTCCGCATCTTCGATGGCGAAGTTCGCGCAGGAGACCAGCTCGTGTCATTTGCGACAGGACTCAAATACTTCGTGGGCGAAGTCGGCATCATGTACCCCAACGAGACGCCGCAGTCGGTCATCCGTGCTGGTCAGGTCGGCTATATCTTCTTCAACCCCGGTATGAAGCGAAGCAAGGAAGCCAAGATCGGTGACACCTACACTAAAGTCGGATTCGAAAAGGCCGTCGAGCCGCTTCCGGGCTTTGAGGAGCCCAAGGCAATGGTTTTCGTGGCCGCCTACCCGGTGGATGCTGACCACTTCGAGCACCTGGAGGATAGCATCAACCAACTTTGCTTGAACGACAGAAGTATCACGGTACAAAAGGAATCGTCTCACGCCCTGGGCGCTGGTTTCCGGTTAGGGTTCCTGGGCACCCTGCATTGCTCGGTCTTTGAGGATCGTCTGCGTCAGGAGCACGGTGCGAGCATTATCATTACTCCCCCTTCCGTTCCCATCAAGGTCATTTGGAAGGATGGCAAGGAAGAAATTATTTCCAACCCCGCCAAGTTTCCGGAAGATGAAGAGCTCCGCTCCAAGGTCGCCGAGATTCACGAGCCTTATGTTGTGGCGACTCTGACCCTTCCTGATGAGTATCTCGGCAAAGTCATCGAACTCTGCGAGTCCAATCGCGGTGTGCAGAAGAGCCTCGAGTATTTCACGTCGACTCAGGTTATTCTCAAGTATGAACTGCCTCTTGCACAGCTGGTGGACGACTTTTTCGGGAAGCTCAAGGGATCGACCAAAGGCTACGCCACCCTGGATTACGAAGAGTCCGCATGGCAACTAAGCAATATCGTCAAGCTGCAACTGTTGGTCAACAAGGCCCCGGTGGATGCGGTTGCGCGGCTCGTCCATTACAGCCAGATCGAACGGTTGGGCCGACAATGGGTGACCAAGTTCAAGGAGCACGTTGACCGACAGCTGTTCGAAATCATCATCCAAGCGGCTGTCGGCCGCAAGGTGGTGGCGCGAGAGACTATCAAGCCGTACCGGAAGGATGTTCTCGCGAAGCTCCATGCCAGTGATGTCAGTCGGCGGAGGAAGTTGTTGGAGAAGCAAAAGGAGGGCCGCAAGAGGCTGCGGGCAGTTGGAAACGTGGTGATTGAGCAGAAGGCGTTCCAGGCTTTCTTGGCCAAATGAGCATGTATTCCTCTTTCTGTACAGTATATGATATCATCTTCCTGTATTATTATGTTGATAGATCTGATTCCCATGCGTCTGCTTATCTCCATCTACATAGTATGTCCGTATGCAGAATGATGATTCCGGGCTCTGATTGGCGGAAAGGCGGAGCTGGAGCTTACAATTTAACCGTAGAAAAGTTCGTCGCCGACCCCGCCGCCGCGGTCGTCTGCAATTTCTCCCCTCCCGCCGTCGCTTTCCCGTGTCGCTCTCTTCCTCCGATCACGATCTGCGGTGTCCGTGGTGAATTCTTGGCTCTCCTCAAGTTTCGCGACCCTCCTGTGCGTTGTGCGGTGATTCTAGCGCCGTCGCATTCTACCCGTTGAGTCACTGTCGTCTTGCCATGATCATCATTTGACCACGGCGATGCAGCCTCCCGAAGGTGTGCAGGTCGACCTGGGCAAGGCCCAGGTCATCGACCGCGTTCCTAAAGTTATCAGCGAGTTGAAGTTTGGTGTTCTGTAAGCCTGGTTTCTCTCAATTTACCCCTCCGGATCCGATGCGGAGCAGCCAAACTAATACCGCGCGAATCCAAACAGGTCCAACGATGACATTGTCAGCCAAGGTGTGGTGGAAGTTTCCGACCGGAAGTTCTTCGACCTCGATCATGACCGAGCGGTGGTAGCCAACGGCCCTCTCGATGCGCGCATGGGTATTTCGAACAAGACCTCATCCTGTCAGACTTGTGGTGGCACGCTCCAGATCTGCAATGGGCACTTTGGTCATGTCCGCCTCGTCCTGCCGGCTTTCCACGTCGGTTACTTCAAGCGGGTTATCACCATTTTGCAGGAAGTGTGCAAGGAATGTTCGCGCATTTTGCTCCCCGAAGCCGACCGCCGTGCCTATCTCCGCGAAATGCGTCGTCCTGGGTTGGATAATTTGCGGCGGGGTCAGATCGCGAAGCGGATCAACGAGCGTTGCCGGAAGACCCGCAACTGCGAGGGATGTGGTGCCGTGAACGGTGTGGTGAAGAAGGCTGGAACCAGTGCTCTGAAGATTACCCACGACAAATTCCGTGCGTTCAACGCCTCTACGTCGGTTAAAAAGGTCCCCCCGCCCAGCAAGATCGTCTTCGACCGGTCATTCGACGAAGCCAGGACGTCCAATCCGGAGGTGGAAAAGCATTACAAGAAGGCCCAGGATGATATGAATGCTCTGCGTGTGTTGAACTTGTTCAAAAAGATATCCGATACCGATTGTGAGCTGTTGGGTTTGAATCCGAAGGAGGCCAGACCGGAGATGTTCCTCTGGCAGTTTATTCCTGCTCCGCCAGTGTGTATTCGTCCTTCCGTCGGTCAGGACGCAGCGTCCACCGAGGACGACTTGACCGCCAAGCTGGGAGACATTGTCCAGAGCAACATCAACCTGAAGAATGCGCTGCTGAAGGGTGCACCGGTGCAGACGATCATGGAGTGCTGGGACTACATGCAACTACAGATTGCCGTGTACATTAATAGCGATGTCCCCGGCCTCAACAAGGCCGACCTGGGGAAGCCCATTCGAGGCTTCGTGCAGCGGTTGAAGGGAAAGCAGGGTCGATTCCGTGGTAACTTGTCCGGAAAGCGAGTGGATTTCTCTGGCCGTACAGTCATTTCCCCCGACCCGAACCTGCGGGTCGATGAGGTCGCGGTCCCCGAACTGGTGGCCAAGAACATGACCTATCCAGAAGTTGTTACGCGGTACAATAAGGAGAAGCTCCAGCAGAGAGTGCGCAATGGTACCAAGAAGTGGCCGGGTGCCAACTATATCATGAAGAAGGGCCAGACTTTCAAGCTCTTCCTTAAGTATGGTAACCTGAACATGATTGCCGATCAGCTGCAGGAGGGCGATGTGATCGAGCGTCACATCGAGGACGGTGATATTGTCCTTTTCAACCGTCAGCCTTCGCTGCATAAGCTCAGTATTCTGTCCCATTTTGCCAAAGTCCGTCCCCACCGGACCTTCCGGTTGAACGAGTGTGTCTGTAACCCTTACAACGCCGATTTCGACGGTGACGAAATGAACCTGCACGTGCCCCAGACAGAGGAGGCGAGGGCCGAAGCGATGGAATTGATGGGCGTCAAGAACAACTTGGCGACGCCCAAGAACGGAGAACCCATTATTTCGGCCATTCAGGATTTCATCAGTGCCGCCTACGTTCTCAGCAGCAAGGACAACTTCTTTGACCGCCGCTCGTTCACGCAAATCTGTCTGTACATGCTCGGTCCGCAGACCCGCTTTGATCTGCCCCCACCGGCCGTGCTCAAGCCGCAGATGCTGTGGACCGGAAAGCAGGTCTTCAACATCCTCATGCGCCCGAACACGAGTGACCCCGTGCTCGTCAACTTGGATGCGGCGTGCCGAGAGTTCAAGGCGCCCAAGGATGGTCGGCCGCGGGATCTGGACCCCAAAGATGCTTGGCTTGTCATCCGCAACTCCGAGGTCATGTGTGGTGTCATGGACAAGTCCACTATTGGTTCCGGAAAGAAGGATAACGTGTTCTATATTATGCTGAGAGATTACGGGCCCGCGGCGGCTGCCGAGGGTATGAACCGCCTGTCCCGGCTTTCAGCCCGTTGGTTCACCAACATGGGATTCTCGATCGGTATCACCGACGTCTATCCCAGCGAGAGTCTGCTGCGTTCGAAGCATGATCTCGTCGAAACGGCTTACGCAAAGTGTGACGAAGTCATTGCCAAGTACAAGGCGGGCACTCTGGAGAAGTATCCCGGTTGTGACGAGTTGCAGACAATGGAGAACCAACTGTCCGGTATTCTCAGTAAGGTCCGTCAGCAGGCCGGAGACGAGTGTATTGCTCAGCTGAGCAAGTACAACTCGCCCCTGATCATGGCCACGTCCGGATCCAAGGGTTCGAGTATCAACGTGTCGCAGATGGTTGCCCTCGTCGGGCAGCAGATTATCGGCGGGCAGCGTGTGCAGGACGGTTTCCAGGACCGGACGTTGCCTCACTTCCCCAAGAACGCGCGCCAGCCCCCATCCAAGGGTTTCGTGCGCAACAGTTTCTTCTCCGGCCTCGAGCCGACGGAATTCATCTTCCACGCCATGTCCGGTCGTGAAGGTCTGGTTGATACGGCCGTCAAAACCGCCGAGACGGGTTACATGTCGCGTCGGTTGATGAAGTCTCTGGAGGATCTTTCGACTCGGTATGATGACACCGTGCGCAACTCGTCCGCGGCCATTGTGCAATTCCAGTACGGTGACGACAAGCTGGATCCCTTGGATATGGAGGGTAAAGCCAAGCCAGTGCATTTCGATCGGACCTTCATCCACTCCGAATCCACCACGTACAAGAACGACGAGCGGAGTTTGCTTCCGGGTGAAATTATGGACATTTGCGAAGAGATGCTTTCGAAGGAGCGTGCCAAGTTGGTGCGGAAGGATTTGATGGGCAACGAGCTTGGCTACATGGATCGTTCCGACCATGGTATCGATCAGTTCGAGAGTGCACGCGACTTCCTCGAGTCTATCCAGCAATACGTGGCCACGAAAGCGGACAAGCTGATCTCTCGCGGGGGTGACATCGACGCTAATGATGAGAGAAGTCAGAAGGGACTTAACCACACGGGCAAGCTGACGGAGCGGACACTCCGAGCTTTCATCTCGGCGTGTTTGATGAAGTACAAGAAGGCCCAGGTCGAGGCCGGCCACGCTGTGGGCGCCGTGGGTGCGCAGTCCATCGGTGAACCGGGTACGCAGATGACGCTGAAGACTTTCCACTTTGCTGGTGTCGCCGGTATGAGTATCACGCAGGGTGTGCCCCGTATCAAGGAAATTATCAACGCGTCCAAGGAGATCAGTACGCCCGTTGTGTCGTGCGAGCTGGTCACGAAGGACAACATCATCGCAGCGCGGATCGTCAAGGGACGTATCGAGAAGACGTACCTACGGGATATCATCCACTATGTGCGGGAGACGTGGACGGGCAAGGAGGCCTACATCACGGTCAAGATCAACTGGAAGACGATCCAGGACCTGGCGCTCGAGCTGAAGATCGAGAACATCCTGGCGGCCATCAAGGGCCACAAGCGGTTCAAGGCGGATGACCTGAAGTTCCGGTGCTCGCGGTCGCATATCCACGTGTACATGGACGTGGACCCGTCGACCAAGGCCAACCTGTCCAAGACGGAGATTGCGTCGACCAGTGCGGATCCGTTCCTCCGGCTGAAGCACCTGAAGCGCATGCTGCCTGACATCCAAGTGCTGGGTCACCCGCAGGCGTTCCGTGCGATCATCCGGACGGACGAGACGTCGACGACCAACACGCTGCTGGTGGAAGGCTACGGACTACGGGAATGTATGACGACGCTGGGTGTGGATGGTCTGCGCACGACGACCAACAACGTGATGGAGGCGCGCGAGGTGCTGGGTATCGAGGCAGCGCGGACGACCATTGTGCAGGAAATCAGCGAGGTCATGAAGGACATGGACATCGATCCGCGTCACATGCAGCTCCTGGCCGATGTCATGACGTACAAGGGTGAGGTACTTGGTATCACGCGATTCGGTCTGGCGAAGATGCGCGACTCGGTGCTGCAGCTGGCGTCGTTCGAGAAGACGGCGGACCATCTGTTCGATGCGGGTGGTGCGGGCCGCAGCGATCTGATCGAGGGTGTGTCGGAGTGTATCATTATGGGCAAGACGGTGTCGCTGGGTACGGGAGCGATGGAGGTGGTGCGCAAGATGAACTTCTTCGAGGGGCAGATTGGGGCGCGCAAGACGACATTTGAGGATACATGGACGGAAGTGTACGAG
The DNA here is from genome assembly GCA_001990825.1 of Aspergillus carbonarius ITEM 5010. Classification (NCBI taxonomy): domain Eukaryota; kingdom Fungi; phylum Ascomycota; class Eurotiomycetes; order Eurotiales; family Aspergillaceae; genus Aspergillus; species Aspergillus carbonarius. Next base: position 693,109 of record KV907502.1, on the reverse strand, counting down.
GCGCCGTTAGAGCGGGCGAAAGCCCGCCGCAAGCGAGTGTAGGCGATGTGTATATGGATGTAAGGATAAAAGCATACCAGGCGTTTGATTTAATTAGCGAGCTGCTAGGACATGTCACCATATACTTGATGTACATCCAAGACTAGTAGGAGTAGGAGGAGGAGGAGTAGTAAATGCTTAATAACCGCGATAAAAGCAGCCCCACCGAACTTTTCGATAACAATTCTCCTCCCCTCACTCACCCCTCCTACCACCTCACCACCTCATCCTACAAACCACCTCACTTACCACCTTACCACTACCACAACCACAACCACGACCACCACAGCAACAACCACAATGGCAACAACAATAACAACAACATACACCCCACCCCCCCTCCCCCCACCCTTCCATAACACCACCACCACCAACCCAATGACCTTAATAACCCAAGGCGCCGAAGCCCACCTCTACAAAACCACCTTCCTATCGCCCTCCACCCCGGCAGCCCTCAAAATCCGTCCTTCTAAACCCTACCGCCACCCGATCCTCGATCGCCGCTTGACCCGTCAACGCGTATTACAGGAAGCGCGTTGTCTCGCGAGACTGATTCGAGAGGGAGTGGACGTTCCGGCTGTGTTGGGGGTGGATTGGGATGTTAATTCTGGTGCGGAGGGGGATAAAGGTGTAGGGGCAGGTGCATGGCTTCTCATGGAATGGATCCCGGGGGATGTTGTCCGGGTGGTTATTTCTCGGTGGGAGCGGTATTTGAAGTTGAGGGGCCAGGGTGCTGGGGTTAGGGAGGGGGAGGAGGAGAAAGAGAAAGTGAGGGATTTGCTGCGACGAATTGGAGGTGCGGTGGGGAGGTTGCATAAGGCGGGGGTTGTGCATGGGGATTTGACGACGAGTAATTTGATTTTGAGACCAGGGGTCTCAATGGAGAATGGGGGGGAAGGGGAGTGGAAAGATGGGGAGAAGCCGGATTTGGAGGGTGATGTTGTGTTGATTGATTTCGGGCTCGCCAGTCAGAGTATTCAGGATGAGGATCGAGCGGTGGATTTGTATGTGTTGGAACGGGCGTTTGGGAGTACGCATCCGCTGACGGAACCGTTGTTTGGGGAGGTGTTGGAGGGATATCGTGGGAGTTATCGCGGGGCGGGGTCGGTGTTGAAGAGGTTGGAAGATGTGAGGATGAGGGGGAGGAAGAGGAGTATGCTTGGTTGAGGGGGTTTTTTTTTTTATGTTTGGTTTATGGTTTATGGTTATGGTTATGTTTATGTTTTGATGTGGATGTGGATGTGGAATGGAATGGAATTGGATTGGGTATTCATGAGTCGTTAGATGATGATGATATACCTATAACGCCGCCGTGCTTGCTTTATTCAAAGATGAGGGAGTAGAAGAACGGATGAGGCAGACTATGGCTGCACACAGCTGCCTACATCCGCCAGGGCAAAGTATCCCTTATTCTCCACCACGCCCCGGTCCTTCACTACAGCCGTATACTTGACCACCCACTGCGGCTCGACATCACCCTGGATGCCATCGTTTGCGTCTGGAGCCGAGGCCAGAATCCCCGCGCCCTTATCCCCCGGCCCTAACAACTCCCGCGTCGTGCCCACCGGCAGGATATCGTTGCAATCATTATGCGTAAGCAATTGGATATGTTCCTGCTTGGCATACAGAATCAATGACTTCGGCACCACACAACAATCCTTCAGATTGATCTGATCCACCGACGGCTGGACCTTCGTATGCGGCAGGAAGCGAGCAAGTCGTTCGCTGCCGAATTCCGCGACGCCCAACTGCGCAATCATGCCCTGCTCCTGCAGTTCCTCGAGCGTGCGCCACGTCTGGATAATACTATCAAAATCATCCGGTTCCTCGCTGCCATTGTCGGACGAGACTTCCTCTTCGCTGTCATCGTCGGCGTCAAATAGGATGCCCGGGAACGAGACGATGAGGAGGTCGATCGAGTCGACGTGCAGCTCTTTGAGGACGAGGTCGATGGCTTCGCGGGTGTGGGCGCATCGGCGGGAGGCGGGAATGCCCGGGAGGTAGAATAGTTTGACGGTGATGTCGTATTGGGAGCGCTCTTCGGCTAGACCGGGGGCGAAGTCGGTGGCGGGGATGTAGAGCGCATGGTCGCTGGCCTTGGTCCAGGTGGTGTAGTCTTTGGGATTGAGGGATTGGGCGGCGTGGATGTTGGCGCGCAGGGAGTTGATCAGTTCGACGTTGGACTTTTCGGTGGGGGGGCGGATCACCGTCTCGCCGCTGATCATGAGGTTGCTGGGGGAGTTAGTGGGGGATGAGCGGTTGGAAGGGGGGATAATGGGGCATACGAGGTGGAGAGGATTAATTTCATGGTGGCGGTGATGTGAACAGGAGACTGAAGAGGATAGGAGGGGAGGAGAAGGAGAAGAAGAAGAAGAGAATGAGAAGTTGAAGTCGGCGGGGAGACGAGGAATTGCTAAGCAGCCCCGCGGGGCCGTCGGCCTGCCAAGCCATCTCCGATACACGGGTTGGATACTATTCAAGTAGATATATCTAGCATCAACTACCATACAACACCTAATCGTAGTCCACCGTCGGATCCCAGTCCGTCGGCGAATATTCCCCCGTATGCAGCGTCTTCATCTCCTCGTCCGACAGCGCAAAATCAAACACATCGGCATTCTCCTGCATGCGACTCGGCGTCACCGATTTAGGAAGAGGCACAAATCCCTTATCTCGTCAGTCACGCTCACCCCCAATTTTATAGGTACGCACCTTCTGCAACCCCCACCGGATCATAATCTGTGCTGGCGACTTGCCATACTTCTTCCCCAGCTCCTTCAGCACCCGCTCGCCCATGCGCGTCCCATGCGCCAACGGCGAGTACGCCTCCACCACAATCTTCCGGCTCTGCAGCCACTGCACAATCTCCGATCGGTCCAGCCACGGATGCAGCTCATACTGTCCGACGTCGATCTGCCCGCCCCCGCCGGACTGGATATACTCCTCCAGTTCCTCGAGGTGGTGCACCCCGTAGTTCGACACCCCGACGGATCGGGTCTTGCCGGCCTTCTGGGCCTCCACGAGGGCCTTCCACGACCCGAGTCGGGCTTCCTTCCCGCCATACGGAGCATGCAGCAGGATTCTACACTCATTAGGAAGTGATCACTAGAGGTAGGGATGTAACTGACAGGTCAAAATACTCCTGCTGGGCTTCGCGCAGGCTCGAGTCAATGGCCCGCTTCGTACGATCATACCCCATCGATTCCGGGGGGATCTTCGTCGTGAAGAAGATCTCCGATCGGGTGAGACCGGAGTTGGCGATGGCGCGCCCGCATGCCTTTTCGTTGCGGTACATGATGGCCGAGTCGACCTGCTGAGTTGGTCTCTGTTTAGAGGGGATGGATGGGTGGACGTACATGACGATAGCCAACTTTGAATGCTTCGAGGGCGGCCTTTTCCGTTTGAGAAGATGGGCTGGAGTTGTTAATTGGCTGGTGTTGAATGGTGGCAGTGAACATACATGAGATAGACCTGGTGTTGTTAGCGTAGTCTCGATGGAATGGAGGAGTGTGCTCACCCCGTATCCCAGGATGGGGATCTCGTGGCCGGAGTTGAGGCGGTAGGTGGACCGGAGACTCTGAAGAGCAGACATGGTGATTCCCAGCGTGGATGAATTGAGAAGATGAGAGATGGAAGATGGAGGAGACGATGGACAAGGACAAGACAACTAGGACGAGCGATGAGATCATCCGGTGGGGTCGGCTTACCCTACTTACACATGCTACAGCTACCCTGTTGATACCACAAAGTATATTCGCGTTGAATTATCTTTCTTAATTATTTAATCTATCGTGTTATTGCTCTTATTGTGTCAATTCTCCACATAATAGTATTTCCCTAAGCTTTTGAGAAGAGGGAATGGGAAAAGCCGTTGTTTGACCAGGAGAGGAACGTGTTTATCCCACTGCAGTCGCGCTTATATGGCGTCATACATATGATGATGATGGCTCCATCATAGGAGCTATAGAAGATAGTCACGAGAGTCGAGTCCAGGTTTCCCTGATATGGTGGTGCCTGAATGAGCGTGAGTCGAGGGAGGGAAGAGACTCCTCGAAAGACTGATAGATTAATCAGGGCATCAACTCGTTGTCCGAGGAGCCGGACGGAAGCAAAAGTGGTGAAAGCCTTCGCAAGTTCTAACTTGATTTCAGTCCCTCAAGGCGTCAGAACACTAGATGGAAATGATCCACGTGCTGGTCAAGCGTTTGAGGGGCAATGAAGATGTCGTCAACGTAGGGGCTCTGAGTTCCTTCAGATTCGGATCCATTTGACGCTGAACGTAGGGGACAGAATTAATAAAGCCCATGATTGCCACATGAAACAGTTCCTGGCCTCGGTGCGTGATCACAGCAAGCCGATTTCGATGGTCTCTGCGCAGAGGCCATTGATAAAAGAACTTAGCTGCATCTACCACAGCGATATAGTAGCAACCTTGGACCATGCAAATAACCTCGTCTTACGCAGGCTTGGCCTGATGCACCATACCCACCAAGAGGCACTGATAGCTCAAAGATCTCGACGTCGGGAGGGCACTTCAGTGCGTCGAAGTACGTAGACTTGAGACGGCAGCTTCTTTCTCAGCTCGGCACCACCTTTAACACGATATCTTCAGGATCTCGAATGTATGCCAGGGTCCGGATGGATACTTCAGATCAACAGCATCAGAGTGAACTGTGCTATCCGCTGGTAGCATGGGGTTGAGAACGAACCGAGCAATCCGTTTCTGTTCGCCTCGGGTGTCGAGTGCTCCTCTTATCGGCATGTGAGGATCGATCTAGGGCGACTCTCTCGGTTATGTAGTCGTCATGAACTTCATCGAGGTCTTTATTTTGAATCTCCCTTCTATTCCACAAGTCTGGTTTCGAACTTTTCTTTGGGGGCGATTGGTGCTTGATATCCGTGGTCTCGAGTGTTGCCCGTCCTCTGTTGGCCACATCTCGATACATCATGCCATTGCCTTTGGATGCACAGTCGATCGAAGTCTGACCATGCCTCTTGATCTTAACCACGAAAATCCCCACAGCCCCATGTGTGCAGGAACCGTTATCTGCATGTTCCTGTCATGCTTCAAAGAGCATTGTAGATTGCATATAATAGGCACGTACGGAAAAAAGATGCCTCCTGATTTCGTCGTTCAGTCCATCGATCATGTAGCTTCTGCTTAAGAAACCAGATATAAACAAGGGAAAGAACCGAAGCGGTATTATGTTAAGGGTTCCTTTCGTGAATGGCTCGAGAGCCAAGGCAGCAACACAGCAAGTGCTGCGGTATATACCCCATCCTTCCCCCGTGCAGAGTATCTTGCACCATTGTAACTGTCCCTGGACTCCCTCTCCTGTCGATGCCAACCCATTATGGTTAGGTCCTGTATGTTTATGGTAGAACTACCCTTATCGTACCCAGCAAAACCAAAGGCACACGGGTGTTGAATCTTCAGACCACCCAGAATTCCGAGGACGCATAGAGGTTGTACACTGTACATGCACCATTATCGGTCCCAGGATGTCTGAGGACCACCTCACGAATCGTATGTGTTGGTTACAGGTGTATCCTGAATCGGTTACCATCATGTTGTGCAACGAGAGCCTGCAGACCTATGATTTTCCAGGAGATAATTGTTCTGACCTAGCTGTCCTCCCAGCAGCACAGTCGCTAGAGGAGCGAACATAAGGCGGCCACACCGGCTTCCGAATCCCTTCGATTTGCGGCATGTTGAGATATATAGGGGTCGCGGGTCTAATTGTCCGGGGCTGGGATTGAATTGTTCTTGATAATAAGTATCGATTTTAGCCTCATTCTCGGGATATGAGAAGCGGACTATTATATAGTGGGTGGATACGGGAGAGAGGCCATCTTAGCTTGTTGATGGGATGGCCTGCTCCGGTGGAAAAGGATAATGAATGGCACAGGATGCGGGAGGAAATTATATAGACTGAGTTCGAGGATATGGGTTGTGTTATCGAGGTAATTGTGTTACATTGGAGGGAGCTTTCGTAGGTGGAGTCCTGTCGAGACACTGCGATTGCCGATAGAAGGCGGTGATCGGCGACATATTGTGAAGTATTCTGTGGAATGGGGGTTACGGAAATGCAACGCTCCGACACTATATAGGCATGACACGATGATACAGACAATCATAGGCGAAACGCGGATTGGCTTTGCAGTATACGTCAATGTTGGAACTGGTTTACGATGCGTCATCGGCGGTTTTCTCAATTTAATTGTTCAATTTGATTGTTCAATTCAAGCACCTTGGCAACTATCTAAGAGCTGATAGATCAAGAAGCATAAATCATAGATACAAGAAATGGGAAGTTCCCAAAGCGTAGGCCAAACGGCCTCATCACCTGCGCCTGTCGCCGACCATATGATGGTTACGCAGATAAAACAAGAGTAAAAAGCGCAATCATTTCACCTCATTGGCATCGGAGAATGGACTCTCGACGCGCGGCGGGAGGTGTCGACTGCTTCGGTTGGACCGCGTGCCCTCGGGCATGTCGAGCAAAGATGACGCTCGGGCCTCGGTCACTGCGGGTTGGTCCTTGAAAGGACTTTGGCTGACGGCGGGCGAGTCTTCGATCACGGTAGTAGGTCGTGATTGCGTCTCGTCTTTAGCCGTCTCGGGTTCGTTGGTAGTTGCTGGCTGTAGCTTTGGAGCGGAATCCTCTTCATCTGAGGAATTGGCGTCAAAACCAGACATAGGCGACTCGTCCTGTTCCTTGGTACTAGGCGCGCTCGAAACAGCCGCACTGGCGGTCTCCGGTTGCTCATCAATGGTCTGGACGCCGGGAGCCGCCAAAGCATTGTTGTTCTTCTTCTTCTTAGAAGGCCCCCTCACCATAACCGGCTTCGCCGTAACCGTCCGGGCGACAATCGAGCTGTTGCTGTTGACTGTAGTGACACCGGCCTTGGCAAGCTGCGCTTGCGTGATGGCTGGGACAGCCGGGGCATCGGCACCGTTGATGTTGACCACGGCGGCTTTCGTGCGCATGACCTGTTGAGCAGGCATCGGGCTGACAATGGCATTGTTTCGGTAGATCGTGGTGGCCACACTGCTGCGCAAGCTGGGGGCAATGCTCCGGCGTTCATTCGACATTTCGGACCAGGTCGAGTCGCGGAGGTCGCCAGGCATGAAGAAGTGCTGATCGGGATGAGCACCCGGCAGCGGAGGAACTGGTGGCACGAGGTGGCCCGGCGTTTCTGGAGGCGAGCGGTTGGTGACACCGGGGATATAGGCGATTTGGATCACGTTTGAGGCGCGCGTTAGGACGGTGGAAGCGATCGAGTGGGTCGACTTTCTCGACTGCGCCGCATCGTTGAAGGAGCTTGATTTCTCTCCCTCACTAGCTTCCTGCTCTTGGCGCTTCTTCCGGATGAAGAACCACCACACGAGGAACGTAACGATAGCCACAAATGCAAGACCGCCAATCACTCCCCCCGCAATCGCTCCGGCGTCACTGCCTCCTCCCCCCGAATTGTTGGAGCTGGAGCTGTCGCCAGACGTTGGAGATTTGACACATTGTGTGCTTGCGCACGCAGTACATGACTGACTGGTCATAGTACATGTGTAGCCATCATCGCAAGTCGGGCAGGAAGGTGAGGTAGTAGGGCATGTCACACAACTTCTGAAGGCCAAAAGGGAGCGGGCGTACAAGACTACAAGCAGATCAGGTCAGCAATGCGCGGTGCGCTGGGACGGGCCAAAATCCTACCATTTGGGGAGGTCGGGTCAGAAGGATAGAAGGACATGATGGATAGGTGTGGGAAATAACAGGTTGCGGCGATAGAAAACGAGGAGGTATAAGGTTGGGTCGTAAGAGAACGCTGCTGCTCAGAAGTGCAAGGAAAAGAGTGGCGGCCGATCAACGGCAAGAGAACGTGAAGAACGTAGGAGCAAGTAAAAGAGTGTAGATGCTCAACAGACGTCAAGTCGTGAGGGTTGCTCGGTCATAAAAGGAGAACAGCGAATTTAGACAAGCGAACGGATGTCGGTGGTAAGGAAGTCGGTCGGAGGACGGTAGGCAACAACGGTCATAGTATGCGATCGGAGTGGATCTCCGTCAAGGTGAGGCGGTAGAGGATTCTCCCAGTCGGGCGTATGGTCGGTCACTGGCACCCTGCGATGGACACTTCAACCCAGTGAGTGCATGGATGCGTGATAGGTCGCTGGAGTTGACGTCGGGGAACCACGCGTTGGTGGCTGCCAGGTACAGTACCACCGCCGTGACGATTTCAGGGGAGGGGAGAGACGATCGGGAGAAGAAGATCGGAGGCGGTCTGCTGAGAAGAGAAAGGCGGGCGAGAAGTAGGTATGAATGGGAGGGTCCAAAGGGACGAAGCAGCAAAAGAATCGAAAAAGAGGGGGAGAAAGCCAAAGGAGTGAAGGTCGAAGAAAGGAATGACTGGTAATAATAAGAATAATAGGGATCTGAGGAGACCAAAGAAACGGGGAAGTAAGCAGATGCAGATGTTGGGTGGTGGGTGGTGGGTGCAATTACAAGTCGTGGTGGGTGGGAGACGCGGAGAGGGCGGCCGCCTGACTGCCTTGGGCTTAGCGGTGGGCTGTGAAGATTATCCCCACTACCTCCTGGCGCTTATTGCCACTCTCATGCAGGGGATACTCCGTACACACTGGTAGACCAATGTTGGTTCTCTCAAAGATGGGTTGACCCTCTCTCTTTGATCCATCACACCTTAGGTATCACCAACGAACTTATATCAGGAAGCTGACCCCCAACTCCTTCGGATCATCTCGAACCCCTGGGGTGGAACGCAACCAAACCAGCGGGCGGCACATAAGCCATCGTCAATAGGCGGCATAGTCGGGAATAGTGCCGGAATATTGGCCAACTAGGTATAGCGAAATCTACGAGAGACTCGTCCTACTAGCATCACTCTCTCCGGAAGGAACTGACATGACTATTGGAGAATTTATGATGGAGAAAGTATTGCGAATGCGAAAATCAGCCGTGGAGCGAGAAGAATGCCTGCAACAAAGCCAACCAGGCCCCTGGCATATACGGAACGGTGGATGACGGTTCCCATCATGCCCCAAGATTCCTTACTTCTCGTGTCTCATGTGTAGCCAACCACTCTTTGGGTGTGTGCCAGGCACGGCCGGCCGTGCCTGGACGGGCTGGTCTCGAACCTCGCGCCCACGTTGGATTCCTTCGCCCGGAAATTAACACGGCACGTCGGGCGAATCATCAGGCCGCCGGGCACCCACCCGCAGCCTCAGGCACGGCAGAAGAGGATCCATTTGATTAACTCATTAACGAGATCAGATGCCATTCGCTTCCACCAACTGCCATTTCTCTCGCCTGGACGGAGTGCCTAGCCGGCACTGAAGTTACCGGGAGTCACCCATCCCGGAAAAGAGCCGACCGTTGCAGGAATTAACCTTTGTTGATTCCATAGCACTGCTCCGTATGCCACTGTCTTTTCGGGGTGACGAATGTCCGTCCATCTTATGGTGTAATCACTAATCCGAGTGAAGGAACACATGTTCAAGGGGCCTAACCAGAACCGCTGAACGCTAATGGCGGATTCTGGTCAAGCCACGCGTCATCCGGTCTCGATTCCGAGAGACCACTCTGCGCAACCACACCGATATTAACTTTAGCTCTGCAGAGATTTCCCTGTCTCTGTGCTTGCAGTAGCCAAGAAGACGACAATGTCTGGTGGACGAGCCACTGCTATCATTATTGTGGCCGGTCAGAGTTCAGGAGACTGGATAGGTGTAACTAAATTGAACTACTACGCCATACAATAGGAGTCGTATCAACCATCATTCGATACCTTGTTGATAAGGATTAATTAATTTTAATATCAAGTCTTCACTAAATCTGTGCTTTCCCCATAGCTGTCAGACCAATTATTGATTTGACAGGATGACATTTCGATAGTTTGAAATCTTCTTTTGCGTGTCTTGGCGTATGCTCTTGGCTTCGGCTGTCATCAACGGCCAGCTCCAGCCCCAATAAAGTGGCCGCAAGAGTACTTGGTGTACACAATGCTGCAATAGAACCTTTTTTGTGATGTCCATTCGGTACTCTTAGTTGACTCACTATTTGTTGTCCGAAATCGGAAAACCTTACCAAGCTAGCCCCTGAAACCTGAACTTTGGTGGTATGAACTTTCGCATCCAGACTTGTCTATAGTCTAGCATTCAAGACATCACTAAATATGATACTATTCAAGTACCGCCTGGCAAGATTTCATAATTTTCCGTGTCTTGCCCACTATCAACAGCTATGCGATTACTTATTCATAAACATATCCACAGAATTCTTCATCTAAATATTCATTCAGAGGTATCCCAATGAATATCCATCAACTGTTCTGTCATCGATGCTAGCCATCGGGTCTTAGCTTCGAACATGTATGTGTGGGGATCGAATATATATTGAAAGCCAGCTATCAGGAGATAACTAGCCACTTATGTCGCCACGAAAATCCAAACGCAGGTCAAATTTAAAGCCACAGTCTTATCCCTCCATCTATGCTTGGAAGTGATAATTACTGCCCATCCTCACACAAGACTATACTTGCGGCAAATTGCATAAAAACGGTGATGTCAATCGGACCGTTGCATTGCCCCTCTCCTTGTGTTACCGGCCAAGTGTATTTGTCTCCTGATGTACAACACAAGGAGCCATCAAGTGCCCTGCACCGCCACTCTCGATGGAATGGGATAGGGACCGGAAAGAATTAGACAAACGAAACCTACCAAAGTCCAAAACAGGATGGTCGGCCTGGTTAAGGTTGTGCTTGGTATGGAAATAAATAACAAGCTGTGTTTACCTAGGCTGAGGAATGCGGCAAAGTTCGTTCAACTTTCAAGGTTTGGCTAGGATGGCGTCAAGTGACCTGCATCAGAGTGCTTATCTAAGTTGCCAAATTGAAGAGGCTGTGGAGACGAAAGAGGAAAGGTGCAGAACATATGAGGGATGTGGGTTTTGACTTTGGTCCTGTGCCTGTAGTGGAGGCAGATGGAGCACAGTATGCAGGGACAACGGCTTAACATGCATTAATTCCTGAGGCGATGCATTCTATCATATGATGGACGTCTGGCTGCGCATGAAGGGGGTTTGATATATTGCTGGTCAAAGTGACTACTCACTATAGTCAATATGATTACTATTACTATCAAATTGTCATTATGATAAGGAATTTTGTAACTTTATTAATTCTTTCATTAGTGGTCAGATAAGATGGTATCCAATTGGAATATATATATACCAGAAATATATATTGGGCACAAATAACCAATTTTATACCCACTCATATCATGATGCAAAGTATATAACTAAATTTGAGGACAGCCCGACAATAGTATGAAGCCTTTCAACCAATCCCCTACTCAGTGTCCATAGCCTGCTGGTACGTTGAGCTCGTAGACGGTTAGCGAGGAAGCAGTGACCGTAACGGCAAATTCAATAGCCAGCATCCGCTTAACGAAGGTTAGGCAGTACTTATCTACAGCACGGAGTATATGCAAGAGGAACCTGCATAGGATTTCCGCAAATCATGCACGATCAAAACCCTCCGAGGCTGCATCCGCGTTCAGCTCCATGTGGTGCTCTGATATTCTTCCAGGTATTCGTATCTGCGACCCATGAAATATCCTCCCTGAGGTACTCCGTAATGCCCAACGAAGCCATGGACTGAGTGCTCCATACACCGCTACATGTCTTACTTTTTCTCGAGTCGATGCTTAGTTTACGGTAGCCGCTGACGATCTGTCTCTCGTTGTCGGGACGGACGGCCAATGATGAATGGTTTCGCGCTTAAACGGACTGACTAGGTGGTACTAAGTCTTGCTCTATATTTGTACCGCCGCTAATGGACCCAGTGACTACCACGGAGACGGTGTACCAATATACTACACTGCCGCAGGTTCGCAGCAGACCCTCCCGGACCTACATGCAGCGGCTTGGCCAACATATGCGTATAGATTCGAGCCAATTGTGACTGCTTGGTTGTCTTCTTGCTGTATGTTGCGGGCCAACTCTGCGTTCGGGGATTTATCCTGCCAATATAGACCGAGTAGAGCGGAACAACGGAAACCAAAGGAGTATTTACGGTATGATGAACAACTCAACAACTACAGAGTACTATGTATCGCAACTCCATTAATAATCTACAACGGTTCGGCGGATGAAATTATGGATTCTAAGACAGAATTCATGGTGAGATGAGAAGATCAAACTTAAAAGTTCACACAGAGCGGAATTACCCGACCGCCTTTCAGCGTGGCAAGTTGTGTGCTCATGTAAGGGGGACGGTGTTCCCGTTGTTCGTGTTCCTTTCCAAATGTCGTCAAATAAAAGACCCCCCTACAAGCCCTGGGCTTGAGAGCAACTACATCGTAAGCCCCCCCCCAATCATGTCATCAGCCATAACGCCTCTCGACGGTGCCACTTTGTCTGACTCGTGAGACTGTGTTGTCACTATGTTACTAAATTAAGGCTCTCAATAGTCGGAGGCTAACCGGATGGTGTCTTAGTGTCCCGCGCACGATAGCACTCTTGTGGCAGTGATGATCATCAGCCAGTGACATGAAAGAGTCACTTGGAGTGCCCGAGACGGTGTGCGACAGGGTGGAATTACCTAATATCAGCACAGGACTCAACAATTGCCAGCCGCCTTGAAACTGCGACTGACCAGTAAGCGTGACCCCTCCACCCGCTAATTGGGCTTTGACGGTCTTTGAGTGATCCAGTGTGACCTTGGCAAAATTAAGGATTCCAATCTAGCGCCGCTGGTGGCTCTGGATTGACCAACGGCCGATAAACACGGTCCTTGGGCCCTCAGGAAGGGCAGTCTGGCTCCCCACAAGCCTATATTTGGCTGGGGAGGTTAGGCCTTTTTGGGTGCTCCCCGCCCCCTGAAACATTCACCTTCCGTATTGTCACTCCACCATACGGGACCACTTCAATACCAGCCGCCACACTCGCTCCGATCTCCGATAGGTCATTTTACCCTGAGCCATGGTGACCACAATGGGGGCCGGTTGGGGGATGTTTCAGGTTGACAACCAGGAGTCCAGTCATTGCAGTCAAGACTCAAATATCCTGAGGGTCATGACAGGTGAGGGCACACTTCCAGGAAGGAGGAGATCTACATAGGGCACGCCGATGCTGACTGCTGGTGGCTGAGAGGGGGATTTGTTTGTGGCCAGTTATGCTGGCGAGGGATGCGGAATGCTCATTGGAGCCGAGACCTTGGAAGTTATCCCGCCTACAGGTAGCCACTGTATGTTATTCACTGGGCCCTGCCAATTGCTCGAATTTATTCCAGCACGCCGCAGATCCTTTCACGATAGGCTCGGAGTATGAGAATGATGTCCATCGAATTCTTACCTCGACACGGAACCTAGGTGGAAGTCCCGCTCTTATTCCCTACTAAGGCCAGACCTCGTCCGTTCGACACGGATGATGACAATACGTGACAGGAAAGGCGGTGTTTTGAGGGTAAGCCGTAAGCAAAAGAACCTCATGTGGACCAGGGTCCATATCCACCCGCCCGTAATCAGGGTTCAGACCCTTGATAATTTTAAATACATAACACTGAAAGTGCGGAGCAATGGCCAAGGAGGGGGAGCAGAACAATGCCCTCAACTTGTAACAATCAGGGGGACCGGTACAGGTGTACTGAACGAAAATTACTGCGGGTGGCTCTCTAGAGGGATGACAGGGCTGTTATGGGGGGAAAGTCTGGAAGGGAGGATGGAAGGATAGGATGCAGGAGACGATCGGGGGCAATAGCTTGCCTGACCTTGCGGTCAAAAGAAGAAATATGAGGGGATACCAAAGAGGCAATTGTCAAGCCGCCCACCCATATCACCACGACGAATTGCCTCTGAATAGAACAGATACTTGGAGAGAAGGTGAACGAGTAAAAGGATTAAGAAAAACAAGAATCACTATCATCATCATCATCATCGTCATCACTATCATCAAGTGAGCAAAATCGATCCACTTGACAAGAATAATAATATAATAATTCTCACCAGTGGCATCCGCCGTGATCGCAGGGAGATCTAAGTTGTACTCCGTAATATGCAGCTACACCCAGCCTTCTGGTTAGGAATCCAATACGCTCCCCACTCTTCCCTCTGCCAACCCCAAAAGATCAACTTGAAAGGAAAGCTGTCGCTCACCTTTTCGCGCCTTTCCGATTTTCCTGTTTTACTTTTTCGACCTCTCTCACCCATCCCCATCCCGCCCCGTCTTTCTTCTCACTTCTCCCTCTTCCTCTCTCTTTCCCTTCCCATCGCCTCCTGCCCCTCCCAGCTTTGTTTTGGGATCCGCTTCACTGCCCTTTTGCCCGCCGCGGTCAGTCTCTCCCCATCAGCTGCGGTCGCAAGGTACCTGCTCAGCCCTGGCGGCTTGTCCACGTTCCTGCTGTGACTCGCGCCCCTCGGTCTGCTTTTCTTTCAGCTGTCCGACTCCCCTTCACTCTCGTTTCCCTGCTTCGCGTCCGCAGCCTCTTTCAGCTTTTTGTTTCTTTCTTCCCTCCGCTCGAGTGGTTGCCCGCGTTGTCTGACTTCCCTAGTCGGTTGGCGCACTCCTTGCTCCTTGTTTCCCTGATACCCCGTCCCGTTGCTTTTGCGCTGTCCTTGCTTTCTGTTCCCACGGGGTTGTGCTTGAGCTTTGAGTTCGGTTCACGCGTACGACTTTAATATCTTATCCTCAACCATGGCCTACCAAGGCGCTGGCAATACTTCGCCTCCGGGCTATGATGATGGTGGCCACCGGCTTCAGGATCTGGCCCACGGCAACAATGTAAGTGCTCTTCTGACTGGTAGTGCGCCTAGGAGTTGATCGACCAAATCTGACTTCATTCTAGTATGAAGAAGAAGCGTCGAGAGGTTTGCTATCGAGCCAGACGGGCCCGTTTACGGGTCCCTTTGATGACCCCCAGCAACGCAACCTGTCCCCCGCCCGACCCACCTCTGGATACAGTTTGACCGAGACATATGCCCCCGATGCGGGCTATCATGATCCCTACAGTGCAGGTGGCTCTGTTTACTCGGCGCAGTCTGGGGAGAACCCCGCGGCTGCCTTTGGTGTTCCCGGTCGTGTTGCTTCGCCATATGCTCGCAGTGAAACCTCGTCAACAGAAGCCTGGCGGCAGCGACAGGCCCCGGGAGGTGCTGGTGGTGGTGGCAGTGGCGGTGGTGGCGGCGGTGGAGGTAATCTGCGCCGCTATGCCACTCGAAAGGTCAAGCTCGTGCAGGGCTCAGTGCTCAGTGTTGATTATCCGGTGCCCAGTGCTATTCAAAACGCCATCCAGGCCAAGTACCGGAACGATCTCGAGGGCGGAAGTGAAGAGTTCACACACATGCGATGTGAGTTATCCAACGGGAATTTTTAAGCCATGCAGCTGGTCGGAACTAACGGAGAATTGGATGATTAGACACGGCGGCGACATGTGATCCCAATGAATTTACTCTCCACAATGGCTATAACCTTCGTCCCGCCATGTACAACCGACACACCGAGCTGCTGATTGCGATCACCTATTACAACGAAGACAAGACCCTGACAGCCCGTACCCTGCATGGTGCCATGCAAAATATTCGTGACATTGTGAACCTGAAGAAGTCCGAGTTCTGGAACAAGGGTGGACCGGCCTGGCAGAAAATTGTGGTTTGCCTGGTGTTCGATGGTATCGACCCCTGTGACAAAGATGTGCTGGACGTTCTCGCCACGATCGGTGTCTATCAGGACGGTGTCATGAAGCGTGATGTCGATGGAAAGGAGACGGTTGCTCACATCGTATGCGTGTCCCAGAAGGGTTTGGTGAAATTTGCTAACAGGAGCAGTTCGAATACACGACGCAATTATCCGTGACCCCCAATCAGCAACTCATTCGTCCGACCGATGACGGCCCTACCACCCTTCCTCCTGTGCAGATGATGTTCTGCTTGAAGCAGAAGAACAGCAAGAAAATTAACTCCCACAGATGGCTCTTTAACGCTTTTGGCCGCATTCTGAACCCCGAAATTTGCATTCTTCTCGATGCCGGTACGAAGCCTGGGCCCAAATCGCTGTTGGCTCTGTGGGAGGCTTTCTATAACGATAAGGACCTGGGAGGTGCCTGCGGTGAAATCCACGCCATGTTGGGTAAAGGTTGGAGAAATCTCGTCAACCCTCTCGTTGCGGCCCAGAATTTCGAGTATAAGATCAGTAACATCCTGGATAAACCGCTGGAAAGTTCTTTCGGGTATGTCAGTGTGTTGCCTGGTGCTTTCTCAGCATATCGATTCCGTGCGATCATGGGTCGACCATTGGAACAGTATTTCCATGGTGATCACACCCTTTCCAAGCAGCTGGGTAAGAAAGGTATTGAGGGAATGAACATTTTCAAGAAGAACATGTTCTTGGCCGAGGATCGTATCTTGTGTTTCGAGCTGGTCGCCAAGGCCGGCTCCAAGTGGCATCTGTCCTACGTGAAAGCTTCCAAGGCCGAAACCGACGTGCCGGAAGGTGCTGCTGAATTCATCTCCCAGCGTCGTCGTTGGTTGAACGGATCTTTCGCCGCTGGTATTTACTCGCTGATGCACTTTGGACGGATGTACAAGAGTGGCCATAACATCATTCGGATGTTCTTCCTTCATATTCAAATGTTGTACAATACGTTCTCGACTATTCTGACATGGTTCTCTCTGGGTAAGTCAAGTCCTTGGTTCCATTTGTGCGAAGTGGATATGTTCTGACTTGTGCTTTCAGCTTCTTACTGGCTTACAACTTCCGTCATTATGGACCTGGTTGGAACTCCCAGCTCCAGTAACGGCAACACCGGTTTCCCCTTCGGCAAGACGGCCACTCCAGTCGTCAACACCGTCGTGAAATATGCGTACCTTGGTTTCCTGCTGCTACAGTTTATTCTCGCCTTGGGTAACCGTCCGAAGGGTTCCCGCTTCTCATACCTTGCGTCTTTCGTGGCATTTGGTATCATCCAGCTTTACGTTGTCGTCGACGCGCTGTACCTGGTCGTCCGTGCGTTCAGTGGCAGTGCTCCGATGGACTTTGATACTTCGCACGGAGTGGGTGCTTTCCTGTCCTCATTCTTCGGGTCGACGGGTGCCGGTATCATCATTATCGCGCTTGCTGCCACCTTCGGTCTCTACTTTGTGGCATCATTCATGTATATGGACCCGTGGCACATGTTCACCTCGTTCCCTCAGTACATGGCCGTGCAGTCGTCCTACATCAACATTCTCAACGTCTACGCCTTCAGCAACTGGCACGATGTGTCCTGGGGTACCAAGGGTTCCGACAAGGCGGATGCTCTGCCGTCGGCGAAGACGACCAAGGAGGGTGGGGGCAAGGAAGCGGTCATTGAGGAAATCGACAAGCCCCAGGCCGACATTGACAGCCAGTTTGAATCGACGGTCAAGCGTGCCCTGACACCATATGTGCCTCCGGTGGAGAAGGAGGAGAAGAGCTTGGACGACTCATACAAGAGCTTCCGTACGAGACTGGTGACCTTCTGGATCTTCAGTAATGCACTGCTTGCTGTCTGCATCACCAGCGATGGTGTGGACAAGTTTGGCTTCACGGTACGTCGTCCCAACCAGATATCTTTGATCGTTACTAATAGGTTCAGAACTCTGCCACCGAACGGACGTCGCGGTTCTTCCAGGCTTTGCTGTGGTCGAACGCGGTGGTTGCGCTTTTCCGCTTCATCGGAGCCTGCTGGTTCCTGGGCCGGACGGGTGTGATGTGTTGCTTCGCCCGCCGGTAGAGGGCCTGGCAGAAAAGTTGGCAACGAGAGGTGCTTTGCCAGGGCGGCAGGCAGAGGCCTCGAGGAGTTTTTCTTGGCACATTTTTGTCGCAATTTGTATTCTACATACGATGTTCATTCCTTGTTTCCCAGGGTTGCCGTGTTTTGTTTCCGGTTGGATTTGCACATTTGATAGGGCTGCAGACATGATGTTTTGTAGACTCTTAGCGCATTAGAAATGGGATGTATTCGGCGCGGAAGCGAGGTGTTCCGCTGATAATATTCAATATGAAGTTGCCGAATAGGAGATATTCTGTACTGGTAGGGATGCTGCAGGATGCGTCGGGTGGTCGGCGTGAGTGGCAAGTGGAAGGGCGGGGAGGGCCGATGGTTCATGGCGTCAGTCAGGCCGCTGCCGCCTTTGCGACAGGCTCCCGGTAGCACCTCTGCTCTGCGGTATATCAGTCGGGACTTCCCATCCACCAGCTCCTCTCGCGTGATCTGTCACGACGTGTGTTGCTGTTGAGGCGTAGGGCTGGCTCCTGTCTTGCACCGTCGCTGCGCCCTGAGTGGACCCATCTGACCGGCCATCCGGCATCAGCACCGCCACTTCTCTTGCCAGTCATCGATCCTCACCGCGGGGTTTGCAATTACACCTACCTACACCTACACCTACACCTACACCAGTACTCTTGACACCATCTAAATCTATTTGTGATCGCATTCCGTGCAGGGCCAGTTAGCCACGATGTTGAAGATATGGTCTATGGTATGCCTCCCCTGCCCTCCCGCCCCCTCTTTACCCCCTCCCTATAACAACCTCCTCTACTAACCTCCCCCGAATCCAACAGAAACAGCAACAGCAACAAGCTGAAAATGCCGAAGGAGCAGCCGGCAAAAAGAAGAAAGTGACTGCCGCTCAGTTGCGCGTGCAACGAGGTCTGTGCCTTATCTGCCTCCCTCCTCCCCCCCCAACCTACCACCCTAGAACTAACTACGAATATGAAATAATACAGATCTCCAAGAACTTACCCTCGGCAGCACCATGAAAATGACCTTCCCTAACCCCGACGATATCCTAAACTTCACTCTCACCATCGAACCCGATGAAGGCATGTACAAGGGTGGCGCATTCCATTTCAACTTCACCGTCAATCAGAATTTCCCGCATGATCCGCCGAAAGTCAAATGTTCGCAGAAGATTTACCATCCTAATATTGATCTCGAGGGGAATGTGTGTTTGAATATTCTGAGGGAGGATTGGAAGCCTGTGTTGAATTTGAATGCCGTTATTGTGGGGATGCAGGTATGCTTTCATTTTCCCTCTCTCTCTTTTTTTCTTGTTTGCTTGCTTGGTTGGGGGTTGACGGAGGTTGGAGCATGTGGCTAATATGTGGTTTTGGTGATAGTTCCTCTTCCTTGAACCGAATGCCTCCGATCCGTTGAACAAGGAGGCCGCTGAAGATTTGAGGCAGAACCGCGAGGCGTTCAAGCGCAACGTTCGCTTGTCGATGGGTGGGGGGAGTGTGAAGGGGGTACAATTTGAGAGGGTTATGCGGTAATTGGTTGTGTGTGTGTGTATCAGCTAGTATCTGGCTGGCATGGGTTGGGTTGTTGCATATGGTAGTTTGCATTGATTTGACCCAGATCGTGGAGGTGAAGGACTGGTGGTTAGGGAGTTACGTGCATGACTACATTTCCATTTGGATTAATTAGCGACTGGATAGATTCCCTGCTTATGAAAGAAATGAACTTATTTGGCATCTTTCTATCCTTATGTCCTAACCAACCACACCGGACTATTGCTACGAATGGGAACCTAGGAAGAGGATAATACCCAACCGCATGTATGAGTACAAGCGTATATACAACAACACGACACAATCACCCAATACCAGTAAATCAAAGTTATTCCATTTATTCTTTCATTCCAGTCGGTTCCACTCCGCTCACACACAGACACAAACTCACTCAACCGCAAATCAAATTGCAAACAACCATACCAGACACAAATCCCTCACCCATCTATCCCCTGATTCTAATCCCCCGCATCTGGCACAGCTCTCTGCTAATCAACGCGCCAAGCCGAGTATCTTTCATTGTGCTGTAGGTGCATTTACTCCTGGGAAGCGGCGCGCTCGGCCTCGAGGCGAGTGTAGTAGTTGTCACGGGCGCGGACGCGGGGAAGGTGGAAACCTATTTTTTGTTAGATTAGACATGTCCATGAGTTGTTTCATGGGAGGGGTTAATTGAGGTCTGGGTTGGGGGAGGTTGATACGTACCGTACCACCAGAGGTAACCGAAAGTGGTACCGAAACCTGGATTAAGTATGATTAGCTAGGTGTGATTTTCGGGTTGGATTGGTTGTTGTATTGAGTTGCGCGCGGGTTTGTAGACAGGGTAGTGGTGTGATATGGCATGGTGGTATCAACATATCTCGGCCCGCGCATGAACTCTCGTCGGATGCATGGGAACTCACCGAAGGCGGTGCTCAGGTCGAGGACCAGGGTGCGGCGGAGCATCTAGATTCCCGTAGGTTAGTTTGTTTGGGTTCGAATTGAGGGTGAGTCCGGTGGGTGGATGGTGGGTGGTGGGAGGCTGGGAGTGGACGTACGCCGGTGATGGGAGGAACAGCGGCCATTGTGACTGATTGGTGTGTTCAGACGGATCTGAGAAACGGGAAGAAGTGGTGGAGCGAGGAGTCGACCTGCTGATTGTGGTGGTGGAGGAGAGGAGAGGAGAGGAGAGGGAGGAAGCGAGCGGTGATGTCGAGGTGAAAGTCGAGGTGAAGCTTTCCGGGCCGGCGAGTAGTAAGCGACGGCTGTGAGTGGCCTGATTGCCTGGGGTGGTGGGCGGATGAGGAACACCACAGCTAAGGCGGTTGATGTGTAGCTGGATGTGAAATTGAGTTTATACTGGTATTTTTTATGGAGTTCATATTTAATTTAGTACTTGTATAGCTGGTTCCAATTGGATTCGAGTCAATCAAGATGTGTTTGCCTCAGGCATAACCACGTGACTACCCGTAGAGCTGTGTTTGGCCGTTTCTGTCTCCTCCAAATCCTCCATCAGACACCGGCGCCATGGTCCTCCCGGAAGCCTCTCTCAAACGATCCTCCTCATCCCTCCCGGATGCTCCTGGTATTTCGGATGCGAAACGAATCAAACGCCCTTACCACCATCACCATCGTCTCCAGAACCCCGTCGCCCCCGCCCTGCCGGAACCCGCCATTGTCGACGAGTCCTGCATCGACCACGTCCTGAATCGCTCCATCGGACAGTATCTACAAGAATGCGGCTTTGATATCGCCGACCCTGCGGCGCTGGACGCCTTTCGCAGGGTGACGGAGGAATGTACGTGGATTCAGCGGTTCTGATGGACCGTGGATGATATTGATATGGTATAGATCTTCTGCAGTTCGCTTCATATGTACGCCAGTCGATGCTCTCCAGTCGGCGCGTCCAGCCTATCCCTCAAGACTTCGAACATGCTTTTAACAGGCAGTGCGTGTCGGTGGGCGACCTTCTACCGCACGTGAAACGTCATCCGAATATCGAACCTGTCCCCACCCTTCTACCAAGCCCTCCGCCCGAAGAAGACTCCTTCAAGATTTTGCCCTCTCTCGGCCCACTGCTCACTGATGAGGATGATCGCGTCCAAAATGCCTACATCCCGAAGCACTTCCCCGACTTTCCCAGTAAACACACCTATCGACACACGCCTGTGTTCACGGAACGAGAGCAGGATGCGCGCAAGATTCGCGAGCGAGCAACGGAGGATGGTCGACATGGTGAGGAGGCGTTGCGCAAACTGGCGCGCGCGGCCTTCAAAGACAACCACTCTGGCGCGTCGGTTCGGGATAAGAAGCCATGGGGACGACGGGCAGAGAGCATGGACGGGATGTTTGAGAAGACAGTCAGGGCACTCGCGAAGAAGGTACAGAAACCCGCGACAGCCCCGGGCTCTGGTCCCATGGAGATCGACTCGGGGGCGGGCGCAGATGCAGACAGGGCACGATCCAAACTGCCGTTGAATATCGAGCTTCCTCCGATCATCAACTGCGAGCGAGACTTTTGGCGACGGGCACCCACATCTGGCAGCCGAAGGTCGGAGGAAACCAAGCCATCCAGCTCAAAGGACAGCCCCGATTTGTCGAGGGTCGATAGCTGGGTGGGCGCATAATGAGTGGGGAGGAGGCGTCAGGCGTTCAGCTTTTTCATTGTAGCATAACCGAGAAGATACCCATGGAGCAAGATGTCAAATAATGCAATCAATTGGTTAATCACGTAGCTTTTTGCCACTGATAGTGTAGACCAACGCCCATCAACTCCGTCCTATGCATCATGCGTTTTATCACGCAACTGTGCTGCTCTCCGCAGCGCGTTTGCGCTCCTCTTCCTCCTTGGCTATCCTGATAGGTTCCCAAGCAGTTGTTTCGACGGTCAACCCGCCCGCACATCTATCACAAAGCGACCGTCAGCACATTCCTTACAGCTCAAGCAGAGAAACAAGAAAGCACCTACCGTCGAAACAGCCTCACGATCGGCTTGCAATTCACCACCCCCGGTTGAGGAATTCCCTCCTGCGGCGGATTGCACGAGTATTGTACCATCTCCATCAGCTTGCACTTCTCCAGCTCGACCGGTCCGCCCTTGCGACGCTTTTCTTGGAAGTTCTTGGTCACGATGTTGACGTGGTCGGGCAGGGTCTCAGCAGAGAAGACGGGGACGAGGGGAGCCATTGCGATCACTCTGTATGTGGCGTTCCAAGGAAATCCAGTAAAGCTTGGAGTTGGAAATTGTGCCAGCTGGGATTGGCCGCTGGATGGTGGTGCTGTGCTGGGAAAAGGAAAAGTGGATGGAGGGAGCGGAAGCGTTCGCCGGCGCCGTGATCATCTCATCCCCGTATTGTCGCGGGACTGTCCGTGGGGGTTCACCTCTTCAACCACGCTTGGTTCGCGCACAACCGATGGTAAACTTTCGAGGGGTGATGTCGGTGGTCGATGATCCCTAGGAAATAGGTCTGCTTGATGGCTGCTAGCTTCGGGGAGAATTTACTGGGGGAGGTGCATGAGGAGGGATTGGATGAGGTATGGTGTGGTTCTGCTTACTTCTTTGATGGCATTCTTGAATCAGCTTTATTGGATTGTGCTAAGGGTTATAGCTTCTTTATGACCTATACCATGGGAGTGTTGATGCTGGTGTCTTGAAGCCCCGTCTGGGGGTCCAGGTGCTTGATGATCTTCTGGATGTTTTCACTGCGCCTGCTGTCCAGGCTATGAATATAGAGCAGTCTTTGTCGCAGAATTTGCCTCCAACTGATCAGGGAGAATATGGGGGACAGTTTGAAGGTGGGCTTGTTCAAACACAAGGCGCTCATGATATGTATATCCCGCCGTTGGGGAACAGGAACCATGCAGAACCGGTGGTGGAAATCTCGAGCAAGCTGTCTGCAGCTGGAAAGTCGCATCTGCTGTACCATCTCGCTGCGATTGCTATCTTGCCATCTGTCTTCAACGGTTTTCCCCTGCATGGCCATGAATCAGCCGTGGTATTCCTTGACACAGACGGCCGGTTTGACGCTGAGCGACTCAGAGCAGTGACAAGAGGAATTGTCAATGACAGAATCAAGGCGCTGGCTGAGAATCCGCCTGAAGGAACATCGACAGACGGTATATTATTCGACTACTCGGATGATGACGTCGAGAACATGCTTGTCGCCTGTTTGCAACATGTTCATGTCTTCCGCCCACAATCATCATCAGCTCTGCTTGCTACACTCCAGCATCTGGATACATACCTGTTCGACCTTACCCGCCATCTCTCGTCGAGCCGACCTGTACATACTATCTACCTTGACAGTGCCAATGCTTTCTTCTGGGAAGATAAACTGCAAGACGAAATCGCTCGGGTGGCGGATATCGGACGGCCGGCCGCTGACCTTGAGCGTGAGCGTACTCAGAAAGAGAGTTTCCACATAGCAGACCTCTACGCCGATTTGGTTGCGGAACTAAAGCGGTTGCAAAGATTGTTCAGCTGTGGCATTGTCTACACTACTACTGTTCAGGGGAAGTCTGCCGGTGCTCAGGGTAACTCGGTGTATCAACCTTCAGGACCATACGACTTATACACCCCCGGCCCGTCTGTCCCAAGAACGCCTTCTTTTCGCTCCGCTCTTCCTGCACCGTGGGGCACCTTTCCCACGCTGCGGATTGTCGTTCAGCGGGATACAGTTCGTCCGTTTCCGTCTACGATGGCCGCACACGACGCTCAGCGTGGGGCGCCTCAGCGACAGGTAGTCGTTTGTCGCGGAAGGTTCACCGGATGGGTCAATGGATGGGGGCGAGAGGATTGGCCGCGACGAGTGTTGGAAGGCCTAGAGGAGAAGAACGGAGGCAAGTTCTCTTTTCGCGTAGGAAGAGACGGGGTCGACATTGGTTGATTTACATCAGCTATATACATGCGCAGGCTGCCGAGTATTCTCTCAGCTGAACAACTTTCCAATGGCCTCAACCGTGGTATTTCCTCCGCTGAACACGATACCCACATCCCAACCCTCTGGAGCCTCCTTTTCGACCAATCGTCGGAACTCCTCATTGTAGAGGCACACGGCCAAACCAACCACGGCACTTGGTTCTACCACCACCTTCATGCGTTCCAGCACCAACCGCATAGCCGCCTTGATCTGCTCCTCCGTCACGGCAAACACACCGGCCACCTTGTTCTGGTCCGCAATCACCTCCCAGTTCAGCAACCCGACCGGCGTCCGCAATCCATCCGCGATTGTCAGGGTCGACACGGCCGGGACACGCTCCCCGGCGTCCAACCCGCGCCGACAATCGTCCGCGCCCTCGAAAGTGGGCTCTGCGCCAAACACCTTAGTCGTCTTATCCGAGAAAAAGGTTGCGACCCCGGCATTGAGCCCGCCTCCACCGATGGGGGTGATGACTGCATCCAGCGGCTTGCTTTCCTGGTGGATGCTCAGCTGGGGCTTCTCAGCCAGCAGTTCCCGGTACTGCTCTTCGAGTTCGAGGGCCGAGGTGCCCTGACCGCAGATGATATTGAAGTCATCGTAGGGCGGGACCAGAATTGCCCCGGTCCTCCCCTGGACCTCCTCCACGACGGCCTCGCGCTCCACACTCGTCGACCCACTGAAGATGACCTCTGCACCGTGCGAGCGTGTCCCAGCGATCTTGGAAGGCGTGCTAATTTCGGGCATGATAACGTAGGCGGGCACACCGAGCGTGGAGGCTGCGAGCGCGAGAGCCTGGGCGTGATTTCCTAAGCATCATGAGTATTCCAGTATTCATCAAGTTGACCGACCGCCACGACCTACCCGAACTATGCGTAATGACACCCCGTTTCTGCACCTCCTCCTTACCCCGCTCGGCGATGAGTCGCAACAAGGCGTGAAAGGCCCCCCGGGCCTTGAAGGCACCGATCCGTTGGTAATTCTCACATTTGAAGAAGAAGTGGAACTTGGGGTTGGCTGGAGCTTGGCCCTCAAAGGGGGTTCCGGTCAATTCCTCAGGGGATTGCGGTGCCGAGGCGATGGCATTGAGGGTTTGGCAGGTGAGGAGGGGAGTGCGGTGCACGTAGGGTTGGATGAGGGAGTAGGCGGCATGAACAGCCGAGGGAGTCAGGGATTGCACGAGGACAGAGGGGTCCGCCATGGTGGAATAGTCGTCTATGAGGGGGAATACTGTCTATGAAGAGAAACCGAAGAAGGGGGACACAGCTAGTAGTACTAGTAGTATTTAGAGGGGGGAGCGGAATAGTCCGACGATAAGGCCGATGACTCGAAGGGATATATCTCCGCCATCGGACCCCGCATTCACGCCATGTTGGCGACCCTGGCAGAGGCAGCATGCAAGGAGACATGTGCAGATGCAATGTGAGGCTCCGCTAACGTCGAACTGAACCGAGTTGAATGACCTCGAATAAATAGAATTCAATCGGATTGAATTGAATGGAATGAAATGCAGAAGCAGTACCTGTAGCCTGATTGGGCCTAGCGTGCTGTCATGCAGAAACCCACGTGACGGCGGCCGAATCGGGCGCGAGTTGGAGGGGCACAAGAAATGCCATATCGCCGTCGGAGTTGACCCCTCGTCCTGTCTGACTCACTCTACTTCTTCCCTCACCCCCTCCACAGTCCCCGTCCCCATCGAAACCATGGCCGAGGAGAAGCAGCCCGCAGCCCAGGAGCAGGATATCAATCCCTGGTCCGTGGAGGGTGGTCGCGACGAGAACGGAGAAGTGGTCGCCATCAACTATGAGGCCATCTGTCGGTATGTGCCTGCACAGCCATTGGGGCCGCAGCACCCACTAACCGCTGTGAAATAGGAAATGGAACACCTCCGTCATTGACGACAAGCTCCTCGAGCGCTTCGAGAAGGTGACCGGACACAAGCCCCACCGCTGGCTCCGGCGCGGCCTGTTCTTCAGCCACCGTGATTTCGACCGCATCCTGACCCTCTACGAACGGGGCGAGCCCTTCTTCCTCTACACCGGTCGTGGTCCCAGCACGGGCAGTCTGCACCTCGGCCACACCATTCCCCTGCAGTTCACCAAGTGGCTGCAGGATGTGTTCGACGTCCCGTTGGTCTTCATGCTTACGGACGACGAGAAGGCCCTCTTCAAGGACACCGTATCGTTCGAGGATGCGCTGCACTTTGCCATGGAGAACGCCAAGGAAATCATCGCCCTGGGCTTCGATCTCAAGAAGACCTTCATCTACAGCGACTTGAAGTACGTCAGCAACCACTTCCTGATGAACGCCTGGGAGTTCTCCAAGCTGGTCACTTTCAACCAAGTCCGTGGTGCATTCGGCTTCAACGAGAGGTATGTCATTCGTCTGTATCTTGCCTAGTTCCAGTCTAACTCTCTCCAGCACCAACATCGGCCGTATCTTCTTCCCCTCCCTCCAATGTGTCGCCGCCTTCGGTACCTCCTACCCTGAAATCTGGAAGGACGAGCCCCTGCAGACCCGCACCCAGGAGATTGCCAACATCCAATGTTTGATCCCCATGGGTATCGACCAGGATCCCTACTTCCGTCTGCTCCGTGACAACGCCCACCGCATGACCTACCCCTCTCCCAAGCCCGCCCTGATCCACTCCAAGTTCCTCACGGCCCTGCAGGGAGCAGGCGGCAAGATGTCGTCGTCAGACCCTAACTCGGCCATCTTCATGACCGACACCGCCAAGCAAATCAAGGTTAGCCCTCCCCCTCCCCCCCACTAATAGATACTGTATACTGACCATACAGACCAAAATCAACAAATACGCCTTCAGCGGCGGCCAAGTCAGCATTGAGGACCACCGCCGTCTGGGCGGTAACCCCGACGTCGACGTGTCGTACATCTACCTGACGTACTTCGAGGAAGATGACGCCAGACTGGAAGAGATCTACAAGAGCTACAAGAGCGGCGAGCTGCTGACCGGCGAGCTGAAGAAGATGACCATCGAGATCCTGCAGCAGTACGTGGCGCAGTTCCAGGAGAAGAGAAAGGAAGTGACGGACGAGGTTCTGGCGGCGTACATGAAGCCGCGCAAGTTGGAATGGAAGGGGAACCCGAACCCGGTCCCGGCTCCTGCACCGGCCATCCGCACCAAGAATGCGTGATGATGACGCGGGATTTACTGTTTAGATCGATATCCCAGCTACAAGCTATGAAGCGAATAGATTTATTCTCTGATGATTTGTAGAATATTGTTCATTTTTACTCTTCCTGCTTTATCTTATCATACGGAATATGAATAATGAAAACAAGTCCAGTAGATAATCTAGATCGCGGGGAAAATCAAATCCCCGGATGATCGCCCGTCCGGCTAGTCTGCTAGCTAGGTAGGTAGGTAGGTAGTACTAGTGAGTCAACTAAGTAACTAACTACTCCGTAGTTCGGTAAGGGTTAACTAATCGATGACTCATGACTACCATCAACTACTACCATCACCACCATCACCACCACTTAGGTACTACAATAATAGAAAAAAAAAAAAAAAAAAAAAAAAAGGTATAACAATTAAGAAAATTTTATTTCCATCCCGATATACAACCGACTAACATATTTAAAAACCGCAAATCCCTAGATCATGGTACATCGTAACTTTTCCCACCGGGGTTTCTAGTAACAGTGAATTATTAAGACGAGAGATGAATTGTTTATTTCTGGTTCTCGGGGCGGAGGGAGCTATAGAAGCATATTTGTTAGATTATGGTCATAATATTTTGGGGGGGGGGGGGGGGGGG
>KV907502.1:646203-663377 GCA_001990825.1 Aspergillus carbonarius ITEM 5010 | reverse complement strand
GGGGGGGGGGGAGTTGATGGGGGAGAAGCTTACCGAACAGCCTTTCCGGCACGCCAGATTTCGAGATCACGGATGTCCTGCATCTCCTTCTCGTACTTCTCACGGTAATCCTTCTGGGAGTTGTATTCGAGAGAACGCTTGGTCTCGGAGCCATCACGGACGGAGTCGTAGAGCTCGTTGAACAGGGGCTTCAGGGTGTCCTTGAAGCGGGGGGACCAGTCGAGGGCACCACGACGGGCGGTGGTGGAGCAAGCGGCGTACATCCAGTCCATACCGTTACCACCGATCAGGGGGTACAGGGACTGAGTGGCCTCCTCGACGGTCTCGTTGAAAGCCTCGGAGGGAGAGTGGCCGCGCTCACGGAGGACCTCGTACTGAGCGAGGAACATACCGTGGATACCGCCCATGAGGCAACCACGCTCACCGTAGAGGTCGGAGTAGACCTCCTTCTCGAAGGTGGTCTCGTAGAGGTAACCGGAACCGACGGCGACACCGAGGGCGATGGCGCGCTCCTTGGCCTGGCCGGTGACGTCCTGGAAGACGGCGATGGAGGAGTTGATACCGCGGCCCTCGCGGAAGAGGGAGCGGACGGTACGGCCGGAACCCTTGGGGGCGACGAGGATGACGTCGACGTCAGTGGGGACGTCGACCTTGGTGAGGTCCTTGAAGACGGGGGAGAAACCGTGGGAGAAGTAGAGGGTCTTGCCCTTGGTGATGAGGGGCTTAAGAGTGGGCCAGGTCTCGGACTGGGCGGCGTCGGAGAGGAGGTTCATGACGATGGTACCCTTCTGGACGGCCTCGGTCACATCGAACAGGTTCTTGCCGGGGACCCAGCCGTCCTGGATGGCCTCCTTCCAGGAGGCACCATCCTTGCGGACACCGACGATGACGTTCAGGCCCTGGTCACGGAGGTTGAGACCCTGACCGTGACCCTGGGAGCCGTAGCCGATCAGGGCGAGGGTGTCGTTCTTGAAGTATTCCTGGAGCTTCTCACGGGGCCAGTCCGCACGCTCGTAGACGGTCTCCTTGTCGTCGGCGAAGGTGATGGTCTTGACGCCACGGGAGGGGACGACGGGGGCGGCGGTGACGCGGGGAAGAGCAGCGGAGGCAGCCTTGGCCAGGGAGGGCCGGGGGAGAGCAGCGGTCACAACGGACCGGGGAGCCGACACGCGAGCCAGGCGGAGGGCACGGGGGAGTCCACGGGAGGCCATGGTGTATGTGTGTGTGGGTGGGGTGTGGGTGGGAGAAGAGGGGAGAGGGTGGAAGGGAAGGGGAAAAATGGAATTGAGTTTGGAATGGAGGAGAGAAAGAGAAAGGGAGCTGGGACAGCAGCAGCGGTCGGTTATAAACTGGTTGGCCGCGACGAGATCGGCCACGGGGGCCACACGTGATCCGGAGTTGGCCTGCAGCTCCCCGGCCGATGTCGGATTGCCGGGCTGGTGATTGGTCAATGGCCGGCTGATCCGTGGATGCGGCAATTAGGTAAGCAGAACACCTTGCCGGTTGGGGTTAGCCCGGGCTGGTCGGTTGCGGCGTACGGGGAAAGCACGGCATTCTCCCTCACCGGAGTGGATGCGGCGTAATCTGGGGAAGTCTCACGATGACTCACGGAGATGGATGAGATTGACTCAGGGGTGGTGCGGAAGCACAGTGCTAGTCCAGTCATCAGGGATCGACCAGTGGTTGGGTCTGCAGGGTGCAGTGAGTGAGTGAGTGAGTGCATGGGCTGGGCTGGGCCGACGCTAAGCGGTCTAGATCCCCCAGCTGGAGAGTAAGAGGCGAGTTTTGGTTTGTCACTCCAAGATACAGATAAACAGGGTCCATCCTCTGACAAGTCATCCTTAGTGTTCGGGTTGATAGTCTGTCCCCGGAGGGTTGAAGCTACCGCTACATGGTACGGAGTATCTGCATTGGACTTACTTCCCTGTTTATGTGTGGTTAATCAATTACGCTGTGCAGGACTCTGTTTTACATGCGTTTCAGATGCATGACAAGCGCTAGGGCGGAGGCAATCGATTGAGCTTCACTAGAAATAGATAGAACTCATGCTGCCATTCACTGTTCCAACCTCCAGATTTCTTGGATGAGAGATTTATTGCAGTGATTCCGGTATGACATCATCCGTCACCGACTATCCATGACCCTTTTGAGGTACGCAATATCTTGCATCCCGAGCAGCGCCCACATTCAGTGGCAAGAACACGGCCATTTATTGCTGCCGACGAAAGTGGGCACCCCATCACTTGCTCAAGCATCAGGGTTGTCCTCTTAGAAATAACAGCTCGACAACATTCACACAACCATCGAACCTCGCCCTCGACAGGCGCGTGAGGCCTTTTTTTTCAAAACGATATCGGCGCTCGGTCTAGAAAAATCGGAATAATATCTTGTTGACCAGAACTAACTGCATAGCCTAAGGCATGTCTCCATCATGGCGTGTGAAACCGACACCCGCACCATAGTGGGTGCTAGACTCTTGGTAGCCCTAACCGCATGCAACAGACGTCCAACCTTTTGGACCCCAAGTCAGCGTCAGCATCACAGGCCAGTAGTCTATTGACCATGACCCCGTAGCCTTTTCGGTCGCCTGCGACAGAGCTGATCAGTCTCATCGATGTACCATTTGGAAAATACTCAGATATCCTCTCTTCCTTCTCGTGTGTGATAGGTGGATTCGCAAGAGGAGGTCCTGTGCACATGTGGTGGCTGCCATCGCTGCAAACCCTGCCACCTCTTGTTCTTGTGGGAGTCGGTAGAATCACCAAATTCCGCGGATGATTAGAGAGACCGCCTCCATCTCATTGTACAGATCATCTTCAATGCAGATGGACGATCAGCGTCTCGCCTCGGTCCTTGAATTTGACCGGCTTAGAGGAATGATCACCACAAGCTGTCCCGTAGCTCTCCCCAGACTGACCATGGGGAAATTCGCTGCAATAACGCCTGCCACGTGTGTGGCTTGCAGCTCGGGCTTGTTCACGAGGACACGGTTGATTGCTTCTTCAAAGCAGTGGTATTCATCCTGATACTGGTGATCCAACCCAGTCACAGCTGCCTGCAGACCAATTGGTGCTCACCATGATAAACTGTGATTTCAAATCGTCACTCTGGGTTCCCTTGGAATACAAAACCATAGGGTCCAGAAGGGCTGCATACAGCGATATCTCTCAAGTGAATATTGTGCTTCTCACTTGGTACACTACCTGCAACTCCAACCACGAGAATAAGTTCAGATTGGGATAGCAGGGAACCATGACATGCTGCAGAAGACCATGTCGTGTTAATTCATAGGCAAGATAGTAAGAACAGTATTGTAGTGTTCGATCATTCCCAGCGTGTAATTGTTGATATCTTCATCGCATATGAAGTCTAGTAGGGCGTGCGGTTCTTCGAAAACTCTAGCGCAGTAAGACCGTTCGTGTGGTTGGCATATATCCATCCACTGATGTGTTCCTCATTCTCCAGAGCCTCCTTCTTTAAATTCTCCGGGCGTCTCTCAACAGCGCTAGATCAGATTCGTCTTGATATTCTGGCCTGTGGAATAAGATGCTCACGGAAGGGGTTTGGATGTTCACCGGTTAAGCTCGCTTCGACATGTGGGAAGGTTTTATGGTGTAGTCGCGGTTCGAAATACGTCTCGTAGTGGACTTGAGTCGAACAGTGTGTAGATGTGGATCAAGCGCGGTGTTCTGCCTGTTAGATTACTTTGTGATGGTCCAGGCAGCAGCTTGAGGGAGGTGAGAACCGACAAGGGGTTTCCTCGATGGATGGTGGTAGCACAACACCAGCACTGCCTCTTGTACCACCCAGCCTCCAGTCTTGTTCACTAGGCTGTAATCTCGTTGGGATAACTTTTGTGCATGTTCTATCGCAGCTCATAAGAGACCGTATGAGGCCATCCACAGACGGAATGTCGATTGTCACTTTGCTGTTCGTCATTTTCATGCTTTGTCTTGTCCCTCAGCACTACCGAGGCAAATAGCGCCTTCTATGTATCATTCGCCCCAGTCTTGCATTTACTTTCTCTCTTTTTTTCTTTTGCTCAATAGTGGACGAAACAGCGTATTGCCAATATGGCTATCTAGTTTGAGATGATGAGAAATGAGCGCGAATGCTAAGTTGTAAGTAAAGAGTCATGTTGGTATGTTCAGATCTGTTTGCCGGATGCTGGCCATGGCGTGTGATATATAAGATATGATTTCGGTATAGGGATAGATCGGGCTCATAGCCCGTCTCTTTTCTCAACCCTTGCTGTGTACTAGGTTTTTAGAGATGGGGCAGAAGGCCTTGATATAGATTTCTTGGGTCACTTACTCCTGCTTCGGTATCGGAATGTTGCATTTAATAAATGGGAGGGAAGATCCGGATGGGAAGATTCCGAGGGTAAGCACTGGCTCAAGTCGAAATATCCACAGAAACTTTGTAGATATTTCAGGGGTAGAATAACGATGTGCTTGTGTGATTCGCCAGATTTGTTGATTGTAGGAAGAATCCTTGTGACTTGTCAATGGCGGATTGAAGATCTGGAAATTCAGCATTTCATATGGAAGATAGCCATATATCCCTGTTCTGAGAGAAGAACGTTCTATTAAAGGAGCTCATCGAAGAACATGGAATTTGATGTGTGTTATGAATTGATGGGGATTTCAGTTCCCTCGAGGAGACGCTTTACCGCAGGGATCTGGAAGACATGCTCCGGTAGACGGTCTTTCGCATGATTTAGCAACAGCTCTGTCATTCTTTTCCTTCGAGTCATTTCATCATTTTTGAACAGAGTTGGGTGCTCTGCTTCTGCTGCGGCCTTGATCACTGCTTCTGTTATAGGCAGGCTTTCACCTCGTTGTTCCAGTAGAAGTTGCATTATCTCATAGCCCCGAGAACTTCCAGCGGTGGTCTTAACCACTTCCTCTGTTATGGGGAGGGACTCACCCCGGTGTTCCAAGAAGAGCTTGATCATCTCATATCCCCGGTAATCTTGCACCACTTCCTTGAGTACCTCGTCTGTAATTGGCAGGTGCTCGCCCCTTTCCGCCATCAGGAAGATCATCAGTTCGTACCCATGGTAACTCCCTATACCTATCTTGAGCACCTCTTCGGTGATGGGCAACATGTCCCCCCTTTGTTCCAACAAGAGCTTCATTCGTTCAACGTTGGCAAAGATACGTGCTGCGGCCTTCACAACCCCGAGAGTGACAGGCAAGTCCTCACCCTTTCGTTCGAAGAAAAGCCCTAGAAGTGCCGTACCAATCTCATGATTTCCAGCTGCGGCCTCAACTGCCGCTTGTGTAATGGGAAGGTCGTCGCCCAACATCCCAAAGAGAGCTTCCATCCTCTTCCCATTTCCTTTGGCAGCCGTCTCAACAATGTCTTCCCAAACCGGCGCAAGGCCGCTGAGGTCTTCATTTGAGTCTGTCCCCCTAGTCTGCGGTTCCTGGAAAGCAACGAGGTCTAGCTCCTTTTCATGTGTATCACCACTGCGTGCTTCCCAGTTCCAAAAAAGGAGGAGATGCCGGACTGCAGTCCCTCTGGCGTGATGGGCGGGATCAAACTCCTTGACCCTCAGGTGTGTGGAAACATATTCAAAGGTGGTGCCAACCATGATGACAGCAAAGTAGTCTCGATAAGGCCTGATGATGCTCGGCTTAGAGGCTCCCTGCAACAGACAGACAATGTCGCCTTCCTGGATGGGCACTGCGGAGGCTTGAACTATCCACTCGTCCTTTTCGCTAGGTTTCCTTGAAGACTTTCTTAAGACAAGCGTGACGGTAGTCCTGGAGTTGTGAGTCTTAATGGAGTCTATCATAGCAAGAATATGGCCCTTGCTTTTGATCACGGCAGCCTCCCTGTCCGGCCATGTTGTCACGGAGACAGCGCCAGGAATAATGTATTCAATGACCTGCCGAAAGACTCGGTCCCATGAAAGCTCGTAGTTGGGCTCTAGCGCGGGAGTATCCGGGTTGTCGGAGCTCATGCCAAGTAGTGCATAGACTTTGTCATGACTCCAGGTTGCCTCGTGGGTATGATACCTGTCGATGAGTTCATCGATGGAGAGGTTCCCAGGGGAGTGTGCATGGTACTCGGAGCGGAAGATCGAACCTTTGATAAGACCGAATACAGAGGTAACTAGACCTTCTAGACCTGGATGATCCTTATAGGGAAGATCCATTCTCTGCAAGCCCAGAACAAACGTATACCCGCTTAGTTTGGCCGAACCGCAGACGACTAAAATAGACCGCGCGAGACCAACCTCTTGGAGTACCTGACCCATCATTAGCATTGACTCTGTAGCCCATCCAAAAAGCTCACCCAAATACGCCGGAACCAAGTCCGTTGCAATAACATCATGACTGCCGCGCGATTAGATTCCCGATTCCACACAGACGGAGCCTCCGGATCCTTTCCGTGAACCTTTCGTAAAAATCGATCCATAGTCACATTGTCCAAGTTTCTTTCATCCTGCGCAGCGAGCCGGATGCTCTCCATTGCCTCATTGCTCCGGTGCTCCTCCTCTCCAAGCCAAACGATGACATTTCCCGCTTGGCCATAGATTGCGCCCATTAAGGGCACCTGGTGCGATTTCTCTTTTTCGTCACCTTGATTAATACAAACCGCATCAACCCAGAGGATTCGCTCCAGACCGTGGTCTCGAAGACGTAGAAGAGCGGCATAAAGATTCCCTGTGATTTGCAACGCGTGACCATTGATGAAGATTGATCGTGGATCACTTCTGGTACCCCAGACATATGACAGTGCTTCATAGGGATGACTTCCGGTTTCTGACTCGGGGAGAGGGTATTCCATCAGCTCACATTTGATAGGGGCAGTCTTATCTTTACTCGGTAGTAAGCGGAGCACACGGATCGTGTTGGAATCGGGGGGAAGGGGGTGGTAGGTGTACGGAGACGTCGCTGGATGGACCATTTTGACTCTTGAAGGCCGGTAGATACAGTTGTCTATAACTGAAGTGATTCGCTGCAAGTCTGGCGGCTGCTGCTGCTGCTGCTGTTGTGAGGATAGCATGTGAGAGCGCTCTTGGACGGACACTCACTGTTTGCTTATTAAGCATGCATCCAGTAACTAACTAGTGGTCTGAACAAGATATGGTCATATGATCTCGTCAAATCGAATGGAAGATAATTCTGAATAGCCGGCTATAAAGGAGAGATACGGAACAAAACTTAGTCTCAAGTCTATATCCTACTTGGAGAAGATAAGGACAACCTCCAGTCTTGGAAAGTATGTACAAGAAAACGTATTAACCAGGTCCATTACGTTACCAGGATGGCCCGTAGTGCTGGTAAGATCCTATGAAGAAGAGACATCATTAATTGAAAAGCTATCATCTATCATCTGAGGCGTCTGGTCATGTCTATATTGCCAGTGTTATCGTATTTACATGCTTGGCTCAACCGCCTTCACATTATCCTTAAAGTTATTCGTGACATCAAGATGGCATTACCGGATCAACATAATTCCGGAACCCCTCACGTGATAATACCGTGATTAACACTTAAGTCAGTTCCCCTTATGACTCTGTTCTTATCAGAACTTACCATCATGGCCCAGCATCGCCATCAGTCATCTTTAGAAACAGTCTTAGATTTCTTTCCAGCCTTTCTTTTAACTTTATAACAAAACCAAACAGCCTATGCGCTTCTGTATTTTTTTATTGACGACTATGGCCTCGGCCAAAGCGGATGAAGGGGTTACAGGCCTGCTAAACTGATCATGGAGATGTTTGAATGAGTAATATCCAAAGATGCGTTTCTAAGATTCTTCTTTTTATATATCTATAGAAATCTCAACGCTGCTGGAGAAACTAGAGATACTGATATAGCTGTTGTCCTGTCTTATCTGAGGTTGTCCTTGGCTGGAGATTGAAGTATCGATCTATGCAAAATGATACCTATCAAGAGCGCTCTTGAGAATTTTGCTGAGTATATTGTTGACAACTTCTCTTCTTCCACGTATGACGCCACCTTGTGCTTTGGATCCGCTGCGCTATTAATGAGACTGATTAGTCCGGGTGTTATCAGTGAAAACACTACAAGTAACACCTACAGCATTATCCTTAAGTCAAACACCTACACAAGTAGGCACGAGACAGCGTGTCTATAACTTACAAAAAGGCTGTCTTGTACGTGATCACTACCGGTGTGTGATATCCCGCAAATTCGATATCGTTGAAGCCAGAAAGCGCAACGCTAAGGATAGGAATAACTGTAAAGATAACAACAGAAATCTTCTGAGTAATAAATCATAAAGTAGATTCCAGTATCTGGAAATTGCGCACATCCTCCCGCATAGCTTAGCAATAATAGAACAGAAAGAATCAGAGTTAATATATTCATCTCTATATTAACAATTGCCTATTAACTGTATACTAACCGTCCGCAGAGCAAGTCAAAGA
Source organism: Aspergillus carbonarius ITEM 5010 (assembly GCA_001990825.1). Classification (NCBI taxonomy): domain Eukaryota; kingdom Fungi; phylum Ascomycota; class Eurotiomycetes; order Eurotiales; family Aspergillaceae; genus Aspergillus; species Aspergillus carbonarius. The sequence goes on along the minus strand of KV907502.1, from coordinate 654,967 downwards.
TCAATATATTTCGTATACTGGATATATTTGACCCCGGGCTCAGCCACTATCTTGATAGATCAAATATCAATAGACCTATTAATACTCTTACACTGACACTTGATTATTATCAGCTGTTCAGTAAATTCTAAATCTATTTCAAACCCACCAGAAGACTGCATGAGTATAAGATCAACTCACTTAAAGATAGTCCCTTTCTGTATGATCCAATCTTCCCCGTCACTCATACACTGAGCCTCAGTCCCAATCTAATAATCAATCCACCGGATCCTAGACTTCTTCGTGTTCACAGTGCCATTGCACATATCATTGCACTCAGCGGGGCGGGTGGTTATATTGAGAAAGTCCTTCATGACATGCAGGAGGTAGATGTTAAAGCAGACGGCTTGACAAATTTAGGTCATATGCTTGGTTTGCGACTCTACGGTTGGTTAAACACATTGTCCGTATTCTAACCACTTGATTTCGTTCGTTGCTGCGTATACGTATATATATATATATATATATAATATGCGCTACAGTTCCAAAGCTTCTGCTAAAACAAGAACAGTCTTTAATGGTCTTCAAAAGAATTCGCTACTACAGAATACACGCCATGGTTCTCAATATAATACATATCTTACAACACCACAATCCACTCAGACCCCCACAGCAAAAGTCCAAAGCCCGACAGCCGGGGTGGTATCCCTCTTATGAGATACCGAATTCAGCCGTGAACTAAAAGTAACATCCACTTCACTGTGGGCAATCAACGTCACTCTCGCAACGGAAGGCTCTTGACTCGTACCACACGTGCCATTCGCACAGCACGCCGGACTATCATCCGTACAGCCGTCCTCATTACAGCTGCATTCACCCTGGACTTCCTGGCCATAAAGCAGCCACTCCATGCAGCCATTATCTGTTTGAGCGATAAAGCCACCCCCGTATTCATCGGTGGTGCCGTCTCCGCACCCAGAGCTAATCTTTTCGAAGACAGACATACACTATGTTGCATCCGGTTAGTGGCGGGAGGGTCCTTAGGAGAGGGATGCATGAGACATACCGTGTTCTTCACCAATTGATATGACTTCTCCGGCTTGCAGCCGGATTGGTCGTCGGCCCACTGGAGGGACGCAATGACGTTGGTACCGTAGGGATCGGAGTAGACGTAGGTGTATGGTGGGCCTCCAGGGGCGAGAGAGTTGCCAGAACCACAGAGTGAGCTTGCCGCGGAATCGAGCTCGCTTGAGTCGAACGATGCGTACGAGCTGTCGTGGTGGTCTTTGAAGCAGTAATAGGTAGGAGTGTCTGAGTTACTGCTGGTGGGCAATGGGATGGATGTTGTCTGAGCGGTAGTAGAAGAGGTGGTGGTCGATGGCTCTGTAGTGGGAGGTTCCGTTGTAGATGGCTCTGTTGTTGGTGGCTTTGTCGTCGGGGGCGCCGTTGTCGGTGGCTGAGTAGTTGTCGGTCCCTCCCCGCTGGCTGTGTACTTGTTATCGGATCCCAGGGTTGGCGGTGGGCCATTGGGATCCCAAGTGCCCGTTGATCCCACGTCAATGGTCGCGGGGCAGAGATTGGTGATGGTGTCGGTAGTGGTCGTGGATCCCTGCGTCTCGCACCCTACAACAGTGGAACACTGGGTGGTGAAACAGGTTGTAGCGCGGGACGTATCGCCGTAGTTGGTGATAGAACATCCCACTGCACAATCAGTTACGGTCATACTTGTTGCACAAGAAGTAGGCTCTGTTGTGATTGATGGACTTGTATCTGTCCCTCCAAAACAGCCTTCCGGATCCAAGCATTCGCAGTCCACGCCACTGCAACTGCTGCAGCTGGAATCGGTACAGCCGCAGCTGGCCCCTAAGCAACCACACGTAAGGCCAAAACAACCACTGCAGCTGGCCGAGCTGCAGTGACAGAAAAGAGACAACAGGCCCGAGCAACCGCATCCGACGCCGAGACATGCCGCGCAGTGTGCGCCCTTGCAGCCACAGTGTCCATTGGAGCAAACGCAGTCGGTTCCGGAACAGGCACTGCAAAGAGGCCCAGTACAGTGGCCCACGCTGGGATCACAGTCCGTACCCGTACAGCTTTGACAGCTGTCTCCAACACAGCGTCCGTCATGGCAGTCCCGACCTTTGCATCCGTTGCAGTCAGATCCAGTGCACTTGCCATTGAGACAGTCCGTGCCCACACAGCTACTGCAATCATCGCCCGTGCAAGTGCTACCTCCTCCTGTAGAACAGTCGGTGCCGGTGCAATCATCATAGCTGGTGCATGAGCTGCCCGAGCAGGTTCCAGATGTACATCCGAGACCGCCGCAAGTGCCCTCCCAGCAATTCGAACCGGTACAGATGCCATCATTTCCACAATCCGGACCCGAACATCCTAGGGCAATGCACTGAGGTCCACTGCACTTTCCATTGCTCCCACAGTCCGGCCCCACACAGCCGGATGTTACGCAGTCTGAGGAGGAACCGCAGACCCCGTCCTGACACCCGGGGCCAATGCACCCCCGGGTAATACAGTCTGTTGGTCCGGTGCACATGCCGTTGAGACAGCCCGTTCCACTGCAGCCGAATGAGGCACATAGCAGGCCGGTGCATTGGCCGTTTTGGCAATCGGGGCCCTTGCACTGGCCATTGGTGACCACTGGCCACGTGGGGGCTCCTGTCGGCACCGATGTTGGGGCGGCACTGGTGCTGGTGGAGCCGCCGGAGCCGCTTCCGCTTCCTCCCCCACTGCCGCCTCCACCGCCCGCCCCGCCGCTATACCCGCCCCCACCATTGGGACACCATGCGGCCGGAGGAGCGCAGGTTTGAGTGGCGCCCCCGCTGGCCGTGGGAGAAGGCGCGACGACACAGCCCCCCCTGGGGGATTCCAGATCCCCATTGAAAGCACTTACACACCACTCATAGTTCCAAGTTCCCGGGAACAGAAAATACTGATCGCTGCAGGTGGTTTCCACCGTGGCATTTTGGGCCGTGAGCACACTGTCGGAGTCGTGCACATTTCGACTCCACAGACGGTACCCGGCCGCGTTGGCCGACTTGCTCCAGGTCATGTGAATGGTAGTCGGATCATTGGCCACGATGGTCAGATCCGTTGGTGGAGACGGCGTGCCAGCTCCCGGGACAACCCCGGTGACCATCCCGGGAAATCCCTCGCCTGCAGCGTTCCACGTCTCAATGGCCAGGAAGTAGTAGTGGCCCGGGTTGAGACCATCAATGTGTCCCGAGGTCCCCGTGAACGCGCCCTCCGTGATGTAGGTGCAGTCTTCCGATTTGTCCCAGTACAGCACGTTGTACTCGACGATCGAGTCAGTATAGGCCCCAGTCGGAGGATCCCAGGAGATGTCGAACCCGGTGGCAGTGGCCCCGACAAGCACATTTTGGGGAGCGGCGGCCGTCTGGGGATGGGCTGTCGCGGACAGCACGGTCGTCCAGTCTCCCTTGATATTGTTTCCAGCACTGGCGCGGACTTGGACTTCGTAGACCCAGCCGTCGATTGGCCACGTCGAGTCCCATCGAGCCGAATTGACACTTCCCGAGGAGAAATCGGTAATGCCCCCTTGAATCCGAGAGGAGACATCGTAGCTGTAGGCTCCATAGACTAGCGACGTCGGTTAGCCTTGCGGTTAGGCTATGGGACTGAGGGACGCACCGGGATCCCATGTTGCTGTAACGCCTGTCGCACTGCTAACCACTTGGAAGTTGGACGGCACCGGGAGAGGTCTCGCAGGGATGTCATCGGGGATCGACAATGGAGAGCTTCCGAGCTTGAAGTCATTGACAAGCGTGAGACTGAATGCATAAGCGATCTCATACTCCCCCTTGGCGGTGGGATGGAGTCCGTCATAGCCCACAGGACATGCACTCGGCTCGCAGTCATAGTTTTCCTGTAGCTCCACCAGATGAATGGGGGAATCGGTGGTACTCCATTCCGGAATGGCCTCCCGCAACAGGGCATTGTAGATGTTGGTGCTGATCGGGAGATCTTCTCGGCCTCCGATGAAGCTTCGCTGCGGAACATTGGCAATGGCAAATTTGAGGTTCGGGTTGACAGCGCGAGAATTGGCAACAAGGGTGTGAATATTGTCCAGCGTACCGGCCGCATCACTGTAGAACCATCCCATGTCGTTGAATCCCAGCATCAACAACATCAAGTCGGCAGGATGTGCACTGAGAACATCGTGGATCAAGCCTTTATCCACCGCCGCCGCACGGCCCCAAACCGCAAAATGATCTTTATCAAAGTCTGCGGACACGTCGGCCGCATAGCCACCGCTCGTCTTGGGCTGTTCAGATGGGGTCGTCTGCCCGTAGAGAGGAGGGGGTGCCGGTGGTGCCGGAGGGTCAGGCTGGACGGTCCCCGTGTAGGGGCCAACAAAGTCGACCGCGATGCCCTGGGCCACAAACCACTCCCAGATACGATAGCGCCAGGTGTAGTCCCCTTGTTGGCCCTGGGACATTGAGTCTCCAACAATGATGACTCTCAGCGTGGCATCGCGCCCGGCCAGGCCCTGAACCGTGACGCCCGAGTCCGAATCCGTCTTGATGGTGTCTCGCACTGCCGCGACCATTGCCATGGTGTCGTCCGTCACATCGGTGGTTTGCAATGGGGGCATCAGACTCGCTACCTGTGTCCAGGTCTCGTAATCTTCGATGGTCGTGGGAAGAGGGATCGGAGGAACACTAGCTAACTGAGACAGTTGGGCTGAAATGCGGGATTCAATGACAACGGCGGAGGAAAATGCTATCGTCTGGGTAGAGGTTGCGGTGGCCGGATTCGCAGCGGACGGAGTAGCACGCTGGACCAGTCGCCATGGAAAAGAGATGGCATGAATGGTGGGAATAAGGGAGTACAGAATGGCAAGATAGATATAAAGATAGCAAAATCTTTGGTGTCCGGTTGCTGAAGGCCACCGTTGGCCGCTGGTAGAGCCAACCATCTTGGACGTCGCTTTGGTATTCCAGAAGCAGTTCCGGAGACGGTGACGTTCAGTCAATATATAGAGAATCCTGGTCGTCGTATTCCCATCGATTTGGAGTCGCAGTAACCTAGGAAACTACGCCGACGTACGTCCCATTGTTTAGTCCGGCGCGAATTAGCCCGTGCCCGGATAGGAACAATTGGGTGGCTGATAACGCCCTGAGTTACGATCACGGATGTAGCGGATGCTTTGCTCATTTCCACGCGAGGTGACATCGTGGCCGTCTAGCGAGGAACTTAGTGCAGGGGCTGTTCCTGTCAAGCGTGCTCTACCAAGAGATAGGAGGGCGCCCCTCCAACCAAAGGCTCATGGATAGGGTGTCTTTGGAGCGAGGCTGACCACGACCCTCCACAGCAACCGAGATGGAGCGACATCCCTGCCAAGATACGAGCAGACCAAATCCCAGAGGCTGGTAGGACCCAACCACGCTATAGAGACAAAGAAACCGGAGCGGGCTGTATCGAGCAGCTGGTAATGTCTCTAGTCTCTGAGAGCAGCAGTTGGAGCCAATGCCAGCGGCACATGCTCCTTGACGCAATTAAACCCTGGCCCCGGAGATAAACGCATGTCTCACAATCGGGCCAATGCACGTTGGCAAAGGCTTGATATCGCCGGCCCGAGCGCGACGGACCCCGCCGGAGCAATTTGAATTGCCATCCACGCCATGTCCCCGCCAAGACTGGCGGGCTTCACTAGTCATATTTAATTAATCCCACCCTGTGAACCAGGGTTCATTCCCCTTCTCCCATTTCCTTCTCCGCGAACCAAGGATACCCCCATTTCCCCCCTCTCTGCTATCATGGCGTTCCCGACCCTGGAAGGTCTGCCGGTCGAGCTGATTGAGGGAATTGTTAGTCTGTTAGACTTCCAAGACATCTGCGCTCTGCGTCTGGCCGGACGCACGGTCTCGGTCAAATCGTCCAATGTTACCTTTCGCACCTATTTGTCCTCCAAGAAGTTGCAAATTACCCAAGCCTCACTGGAACAGTTTGTTCGCGTCACCCAACCCGGACGGCTCGGCCTTTGGCTGCAACGCCTCATTCTGTGTGATATTGTGGACCCAGAAGCTGAAGGCGCAGACACCGAGGGCCCCGATGCTACTTTCCAGGCCACCCAATTGCTAGCGCAAGCAATGGAAAACATACGGGATCGATCGCCCCACGGTGGCCAGTTATCTCTCTCTCTCCAGATCAACGGGCGCAATTTCAATAGGGAAGCGTCGGCCAAAGTGTTCCAGGTGGTCATGTCGGCCCTTGGGAGCAGTAAATTACCCGTTCAGTCGTTCGATGTGTTCGCAGATGCCTACGACCACACACGGGGCAACTGGTGTAGCTTAGGTCTTAGTGAACTCACGACGGCTTTATCCCGCGGCACAGCGGACCTATCGACCTCATTCCGGTCGTGCAAGAAACTATGCCTAAGTCTGGGACATAACATACGTGGAGTCAAGCTCGGCAAGGATACACAGTTACCCTTGACCTACGACGAGGCCCGACAGAATACCAGATCGTTTTGTGACCTTTTGAACCTCTGCCCTACACTCGAGGAACTGCACTTTGTGTGGGAGTATGATGACTTCGCGCAGTCAGATGGGATCATGGAGGAATCGCGCGTTTTGGATCGAATGGCGACATCCTGTGAATTCCCAAACCTGAAGAAGTGTACATGGAAGGGGGTTCGAATGTCGGAGACCGCACTCCTGACGTTTTTCCGCAAAGTTCCTGGGTTAGTGCATTTGACCTTGATGGGGATCTTCCTTCATGATGGAGATTTTGACGGTCTGTTCAAAATTCTGTCCACTGCTATGCCTGATTTGGATTGTTTGCGTCTCCGGGGTCTTTATACTCTAGCAGGAACTCTTTACTTTCCGGAAGAACCCCGAGAGAATAGTTGGAGAAATAGAAACCGACCTCCACCTGGTATAATACGGAGAGGGCCCGACGCTAGGAGGCCAGTCGTTGGTAGAACGCGGTACTAGGAGAAGATATTTTCTATCCATACCCGAAAAATGATAAATATGAGTAGGGAATAAAAGAGCTCAGCTAGAGTCAGATTATAGAAAAGACCATCGGCTCAACGTCGGACCAGATGGGGCTAGGCGTTCGAAGACAGCCTACGTATGAGAGGGTACCATCCTAAACATGCTATTCCCCATTCTGCAAGAGCTCGCAGCCATTAGCTCAATTAGTTCATGTAACCTCAATTTCGGAGACCAGTTCCTCATAAGCCCCCTTCACCAACCAAAGCCCTGAGCAATTTGGAAGGACCATCCGGCCCATCCGGACAGCATTGCTCGTTGTCTGCAGTATTAGACTATTCGATCCTTGTTTATTTACCCCTCGCTTCCATTGTCACAACCACGGTATCTGATTGTCCTGCGACAGCCATAAACCATGCTACACTATTCGAAGAGAATGCTGTTCATCCCACTAGTGCTCTTATGGCCACTCAGTAGCGCTAAAGTGCCCTCTCCTGACTCCCAGGTTGATAACTTTGGGGCGGTACCATTTGGGTTAAACGACAACAAGAGCCACTTTCTATATCCTAGAGTGTATGTGATAACCCCGGTCAGCTTCTTCGTCTAATACTCTATAGTGATTCACAATGTGGTGCAAGCTACTCGAGCAACCCTGATGTTCCATTATGCCGGCCCCTCTGTGCTCCATCTCAGAGCGGTTGCTCCAACGGTCCGAAAAAACGAAACAGTTACCCCAATGACACGGCGAATGATGATGATGATGACGATCATGCAGCTCAGCGCTCTGTCCCAAAGGCGGCTCTCGATAGACGTGCCTTTCAAAACATGGATCTTGCTGAAATTCGTGAATACATCCCGCAACAAACGGACGAGGACACAGTGGACCCGTATTATGGAGAGCTCTTACCAATCATCGAGTTCGAGGATGGTAATGTTATTAGCACAGATGCTTCTCTTGCTCAGCAGAAGCGGTTCGGAAAGACTGCGTTTCAAATCGGCACCGCTGGGTTAGAAGGCTGTACCGTTGTCACTGTTGTGTCTAAGAGAGGGGTCTACATGGTATACTCCCCACAACATCGGCTACTTCGTGATATAAGTCAGCTTACATTTTGCTAAGGCGCACTATTGGGAAGAAGAAAGTTGGGTAAACCCCAATGCTTTTACGATGCGCATCATCAACTTCATTGCCAATCGTGACCCACAACAGGGCGTCGGCCCAGCCCTCAACACAGCACTCTTCAACCGCCGGAACGATGATACGCGTATATACATAATGCACCCTCGAGCAGAGGGAACCAGGCTGTATACCAGCCCGACCTATGAAGACGAGCTTGCCCAATTGAAAAGCTTGCTCAATGAAGATCTTCTACCTGGAGCACCTACAGCTACGTGGATGTACATAGCAGTCCCCTGGAGGAAGAGAAATGGGCAATGGTACGACCCCATTGCAAACCAGCCGTGGAGAAGACACGCTATATTTCAATATGACCCGAATGCACACGGCCCTGGAAATAAAGGATGGAGGCTTTTTTATGAGGATCACTATTTTGACGACACCAATCCTCCTCCTGGTCCTGAGTCCGCCAATGGAATCCCTGATTTGCCATAACTCAATGCCATGGTTAAATCTTCGATCACACGTTGCATGTTAGGTAACTTATCTACTGTATTTACTGATCTTAATGCTGTTTTTATGTGATCGTTAATACCACTATGCCGAGTGTATCTGGAGGGTTATTTTACACATCTTCTATAACACAAATATTTCACATATTAATATTTCTAATTAGTTTATTGATATTGAATATGAT
>KV907502.1:558617-638161 GCA_001990825.1 Aspergillus carbonarius ITEM 5010 | reverse complement strand
TTGTGGTGGGCGGGCGGAGGGGTTGCGAGGAGTTGTGGAGTGGGTGGGGGTTTGGGGGGGGTGGGGAGGGTGAGGGGGGGGTTGGAGGGGAGGGAGTTGGTTTAGTGCAGCTGTCAAGGGGTTTGTGTGTGCCGTGTGGTTAGGATGGGATGTTGATTATTGTTGTTTACTCCGTGATAGTATATGGTAGATATGTGATGCCCATTGGATGAGAATAGCCCCGCCGGATCCACATCACGAATAGTCTCTCTCGGGCCCGGATTCCGGGGCCGCCGCTAAGCAATGGTGGAATGCAGCCCTAACCGAGATCCATCGTCTATTTATAACTGAATTAGTCACATGACTGCTCACTAGTTCTGGCTAACTAGTGATTGACCTGCTGAGATAAGATGAGAATAGAGAATAATAATCACTGTTGACGTTAATACGATGGTATTGGTTTACAGGGAGATAATTCTCCTACACAGAAAGACTAGTGACGATAAAATCAGATTGGTCATTCTATAACAGTACTCAATAATCACACCAGTAAGCCACCACCAAAAATACCTACTCCTTTCTAAAGACATACCCCTTCTCCTGATCTTTAACCACCCTCGCCCCCGGATCCAAAAACACCCTCATCTCCTCCTCTCTCTTCCCCCCCACACCGACTCCTCCTTCGCCTTGAACAACCCCCTCCCCATCACCCCCTCACAAAACTGCTGTTCCCCCTTCCTCATCCGCTCCTCCACCCGCCCCCTCCACCCCTCATATTCCTCCCTCCCCAACCCCGCAAACAAATACCTCGCCGCCACCACCACCACCACACCCCCCTTTTGCCCGAACCCAAAACTCGTCAACAGAAACGCCTTCACCCCCTCCCTCCCAACCCTCACCGTCTCCTTTCCCCCCGGAAACACCAAAAACTCAAACTCCCTCAACCGCTCATCCACATTATCTGCATTCCGATTCCCCGGCACCACGCCCGAACCGAGAACTTGTAATCCCCCGTTTAACATCCACGCGCCGGCCGCGCCTTTCGGATGGCCGGTGAGGTATTTCTGCGAAATCCCCAGGAGGGGATTCCCCGGGGAGCGGTGAAGATGGGTCATTTGGGTGTTGAGGACGCGGGCTTCGTTGAGGTCGTTGGCCGGGGTGGATGTGCCGTGGAGGGTGGCGACGGCGATGTCGTCGATGGTGAGGGACCAGGTAGCTAAGGCGGCGCGGAGGGGGGCGATCCTCGGGTCGAGCCGACGGAGGTCATGCGACCAGAGGGATTGGGCATCGTGGAGTCGTTCCCGGGTGTGGGATTCGATGGTGTGGATGTGGGATTCGAGGTTGATGGTGGGCGGGAGATGTTTGGTTAATGTGAGTTGGTGGGTGCGGTCGGTTTGGATTTGGGTGATGGTGGTGTGGAGTTGGGTTTGGCGGTATGCTAGATCGAGGAGTTGTGGAGGGGGAGCGGAGGAGGAGGAGGGAGGGGGGGGGGAGGGAGGGCTTCTCGCGCGGCAGTCAGAATCCCCATCCCCGGTGCCGGTACGGATCGACCGATTCGATCCCCCGCCATTTGCGTATATGCGATGATGCCGTATACGGGTAGACCCATTTTGAGGGCCATCTCCGCGGTCGTGATGATTTGGATGCCGCACCCTGCGGATTCCATGAACCCGGCCCGGGAGGTGGTGTTGGGGCGGGACATTTCCTGCGGGAGACGCCCCTTGGCGAGTTCGCTGATGGTGTTGGACGTGGCTTTCATGTTGGCGAATTCGTACGACATTTCGGGTTGGAAGTCGTCCGTCCCGCCGACTAGGGCCATTTTGGTTTTGCCGAGTAGAAGCGATTCGCAGGCTGTGTCGAGGGATCTGGGGTGGTGGGTGGTTAGTGGTTAGTTGGGAGTTAGGGTTAAGATCGAGGGGGGAAGGGGGGAAGGGGAGAGGGCTTACTCGACGGAGGTGGCACAGGTGCCGACAGGGGATTTGATCGGCCCGCTGGATCCAAAGAGGAGCATGTTGGTCCAGGCGCCCATGGCATTGAGGTACGATTCTTGCAGAATGTCGTTCTGGACCGGACGATCCAGGTATCGGTCGGCGTAGACTCCACGCATGGAGATCAATCCGCCCACCCCCGTGCCAATGCAATTGGCCAGTTCGGACACATGCATGTGCTGGTAGATCTCGAACGGGTCCTGGATGCCGGCGCTGAGCATGGCCTGACACACGCAGCACAGCACGTACAGCGTGATGGGGTCCACCTGGGCCACGATCTCCTCGGGGATGCCATATCGCGCCGGATCCCAGCCCGTGGGCAGCAATCCGGCCACCTGGCGACTGAATGGAATCGCCTTGGGGACGAGAAAGTGCGCCCCCTGCTTGATCCGCACCGCACACTCCTCCTCGCCCTGCGGCGTGATCTCCACCTTGTCCCCGTACCGCAGCTGGAACGCCTCCCCGGTGGCTTTGGCGGCTGTAAACACCGGCAAGTCCTCATTCACCACCACCTCGTGCAGGAACTCCTTCCGAGCCGGATCATACCCGTTCAACAGCTCCGGCTCGATGAACCGAATGCCCGCATGCGCCCGGATATACTCACCATACCGCGCCCCGATCTCGTCATCCGGCACTGGCTCTTGGGTCGTCCGATCCACCCACCCCGCGTAGGGCTGGCCCTGGATCTCCCCCGCGAAATGCTCCACCAAACCCATCATCCACGCCATCTCCACGTACCCTTCCCGGGACAACTCCCCTGTGGATTCCATCTCCCAGCGCGTCCGCGCACTCCCCCACGGCCCCAACTCCGAATACCCCACCACCACCACCGTCTGCTGTAAATCAATCATCCCCTGCAGATCGGGGATCCCGTTCGTCGCGGTCCCATAGTCCAACACCTCCGGATATCCGACCCGGAGATGTGCCCGTGGTCGATACCCCGCCTGTGTCTCCGTCTCCGTCCCCCCACCCAACCCTAACACCGCCTCCTCCCTCCTCTTCTCCTCCACCACCCCCTTCCTCATCCCACTCTCCCTCTGCATCTCCCGGCGCGCTGCACCCAACACCCCCCGCAACTCCCCCACCATCCCCAACCCCCCACTCAAATCCACCAAGATCGGCTCCTCCTCACACACCCCCACCAACCGCTCACTCCCCAGCACCGCCACCACATTCAACGCCATTTCCCCCGCCGTGAAAGTCATCGCCCCGCGCTCCTCCACCGCCCCCGCGAGCAGATTATTCCCCGCCATGAGCCCCGTCCCGCGCGTCCACCCAATCACCGTCCCGCAAACAGCCAGATAGGGTGCCCACCGCTCGGAATAGAATCGATTGAATACCGTCTCCAACCCGAGTTTCGACTCCGAGTACAGTCCATCCCCACCGAAGGTCCCATGGTTCGGGGACAGCGGGAGGATCACCATGGTGGGGCGGGTGGTGATTCTCCGTTGCACTTTGTGGTGTTTGATTCGTCCGAGGAGACGGAGGAGGTTGGTGAGCATGAGTCGGTGGGCGAGTTCGGCCTTTTCGTCGAGTCCGCTGTCGATTTGCCCGGTCTGCGGCATGGCTGCGAAGGGGAGAACGGCGTCGATGTCGCCACCGGTGGTGGAGTCGAAGATATGGTCGATGAGAGCGTCGCAGTCTTGGCGACTGGCTTGGTTGAAGGGGAGGAGGGTCAGTTTGCTGCCTCGTGAGCCGTGTGTTTGGTACAGCTTGCTGTAGAAGGTGGCGGTGGTGCTGACGGGGCGGCTGGTCGTGACGAGCACGTGAGCCCCGCCTTGCAGGAGGCATTGGATGGCTTCGGCGGCGATGGAACCCGGGCCGGCGCCGGTGACGAGCACGGTGCGGTTGGTGAAGGAGAGTCCTGTGGAGGTGGCGGTGGTGAGAGCGTCGAGGAGGTGGTTGGTCCATGGGGCGTGGTAGCGCCAGGTGGACCCGTGGCGGCGGCGCAGGTGGCAGAAGGGGAGGTGCGTGGTGGTGCTGCGGGTGAGCATGAAGGCGTAGTCGGAGGGCGTGCGGGCTGTGTCGCGGGGGATCTCGGTGTATTGGATTTCCCCCGCGGGGGTGATGATGGTCTTGGGGGCGAGGGAGGGTTGGGTGTAGCGGAAGGTAGGGTCCGGGGGAGCGGGTGGGGAATGGCGGAAGAGATCGCGGAATGCGGTGCCTCGGGTGGTGGCGGCAAAGTCGATTAGTTGCGAGCAGGCCGGGCTCCAGCGGTTGAAGATCATGTGGAGTTCGTCGGCGAGGTCGGCCGGGGTGGTGGTCGAGCCCAGGTCGAGTCGGTGGACGAGGGAGAGGAGGTCCACGCGCACCCAGTTCCACCAGGAGTCGTAGAGACGGATCTTGTTGACGTCGAAGAGCGGAGCGGTGCCGGTTTGCATCGGGGACCCGAATTCACTGGTCCAGTGGTCGAGCTGCGCGGTCAGATCGGCCGTGGATGCCGTGGGTTCGGTGGTGCTGGGCTCGTCGAGCAGCTGGGTGAGCACCTCGTGGATTTTCCGGATGGCGGTCTTCTGCTCGCGGGTGGCGGCCTCGAGGGCTGATGCGTCGATGACCGCCGCAGGACCGGACGGGCCGCTGGGGGATGCGCCCGGGGAGAGGGACAGCTTGAAGTACTGGGCGTAGCGCTGGACGACACCATCAATAAACTCGGTGGCAGCCGCCGGGTCCGCGAGACGGGCAGCCGGCTCGAGCGTGGTGGCGTAGCACAGAATGGCGGTTTGACGCTGGGATTCCAGTCCCCATCTGGTGAGGAGATGCTGGCGAATGGCCTGCTGGTTGTAGCCGGCCGGCATCTTGGATGAGATCAGTCGGGCCACCAGACTGGTCATGGGCTTGCCGAGCTGGCCGGAGCAGGGGAGGGTTGAGAGCGTCTCTAGGGCTACGGTTTCGCTGTTGTCGGGGAGATGACCCAGCTCGGCCTCGAGGTCGCCGATCAGTTCGTTCTGCAGGGTGGATTTGCCTAGACAGTTAGCAATCGCATAGGAGGTGGCCGTGGCACTTACCTCCAGAGAGATCCCGGATGCTCTTGTCCAAGGGAACTTGGTCGAATGGCTTCTTCAGCTTCTGGGCCGTCAACGCCAGCACCAGATCCCCGGCTGTGAGGGGGGTGTCGGGGACGGATGCGGGTGCAGCAGCGGGTGCAGCGGCCGTGGGTGCCGTTACAGCGGGTGCAGTTACCACTGGCGCAGCAGAGGGCGTGATAGCTTGGACTGCAGGGGCAGGGACAGGGGCCTCTTCCGCCGGCTCATCATACTCATAGTAGATATCTTTAAGATTGCTGGCCGAGCTGAGGAACTGTCGGTTAATGGCATTGGCCTGGTCGTGGCGGGCGGTTGGACCCGCGGTGGCCGTCTTCTGGGCCATGGTGGCCAGGACCCTGGAGGGACCAATCTCGATGATGCGTTGGATGGGAGGGTCATGTTGGAGGAGGGCTTGCTGGGTGTCGATCCTGCGAGATGAGCATGAGCATGAGCATGGGGCCTGAGCAGCTAGACAGGAAGGGGATTGTACCATTGAACCGGAAAGGCAAATTGGTATCTGGGAATGTCAGCAGATATCATCAACACATAACGGGATGGGATGTATTCACGAGAGATGTTCGATCAGCAGCTGATGGGCGAGTTTGCGCCTCTGGCTGTCTGTCAACGGGGTGTCTGTGCTGGATGTCATGGTTGCACTGCGACGATAGCATTCAGAAGCAGCCATTGTCTGGAAGTGCTGAATGGTATGTGGTATTTGTAGCCAAGCTAGGGCTGGATGCTCGCCCCTCCAAGTCCGAATGCCGGACCGTCGCGGCCGAGCACGCATCGACCCCCGAATCCTCGTCGGGGATGTCTCCGAGCATCAAGAAGTCCGGAGCAAAGCGTCCGGTTCTACCGGAATATAAACCTATCCACATCCTCTACATCAGCCATCCAAGCAAGTGAGCAAGCATCATGGCCGACGACAACACCCAACGCCCCTACGACACCATCGTCACCCAAATCGTGGACTATGCCTACGACTTTGACATCACGCGCCCCCAGGCCTTCCAACGAGCCACGGCCACCCTGCTGGATGCCATGGGCGCCGCCTTCGAGGGCCTAACCACCAGCGCCGACTGTCGCGAGCTCATCGGACCCGCGTGGCCCGCCCCCGACCAGTTGCCGAATGGCTTCCGGCTCCCCGGCACCAAGTTTCAGCTCGATGTACTCAAGGGCGCCTTCGACATGGGTTTGTTGATCCGATATCTCGACCACAATGATGCCTTTCCCGGTGCAGAATGGGGTCATCCCTCCGGTACCCCCCCCAACACCCCTCCCCCTTCCAATCTTCCAAACATCACTAACCCAATCAGATAATCTCGGCGCCATCCTTGCCACCGCCGACATCCTCAGCCGCCAAGCAGCCCTAACCACCAACACCCCCACCCCCGGCCCAACCATGAAACACGTCCTCATCGCCCTCATCAAAGCCTATGAAATCCAAGGCTGCTTCCAAATCAAAAACGCCTTTAACCGTGTCGGCCTCGACCACGTCATTCTTGTCAAAGTCGCCGCCACGGCCGTCACCTCCTGGCTCCTAGGTCTCACCAAGTCGCAAGCCCAAGCGGCGGTGTCCCACGCCTGGCTGGACGGCCATCCCCTCCGGGTCTACCGACAAGCTCCGAATGCCGGACCCCGGAAGGGTTGGGCCGGGGGCGATGCATGCATGCGCGCCGTGCATTTGGCGCTGCTCGTCCAGAAGGGCCAGCCGGGGGTGCGGTCCGTCTTGACGGCGCCGCGATGGGGATTCTATGATGTGTTGTTCCGTGGGGGGGCGTTTGATCTCCCGCGACCGTTTGGGAGCTGGGTGGTGGAGAATGTGTTGTTCAAGGTGAGTACGGCGGAGGGCCATGGGTTGACGGCGGTGGAGGCCGCGTTGACGGTGTCGGAGGATCTGCGGCGGAGAGGTCGGACTCCGGACGAGATTGCCCGAGTGCGGGTGCGCACGCAGGAGGCCGCCATGATTATTATTAATAAGGTCGGCCCGTTGCATAATGCGGCGGATCGGGACCATTGTTTGAAGTATATGGTGGCGGTGGTGTTGTTGAAGGGGGCGAGTATTGAGACGGCGGATTATCAGGATGAGAGTCCGTGGGCGAGCGATCCGCGGGTCGATACATTGCGAGGTAAGATGGTCCTGGAGGAGGATCCCCAGATGACTACGGATTATCATAATCCGGAGATTCGGAGTTTGGCCAATGCGATCCGGGTGACGCTGGTGGATGGGACCGAGTTGGACGAGGTGGTGGTGGATTTCCCTGTCGGACATGTTCGGCGCGAGGAGACAATGGCGGCGGTGCGGGAGAAGACCAGGAAGAATTTGGGATTGAAGTTGCCAGGGGAGCGAGTAGAGAAGATTTTGGAGCTGGCAGGCAGTGAGGAGTTTGAGAAGTTGCCGGTCAGGGAGTTTGTCGATTTGTTGGTGCCCGAGTGATTCATCGTGAATAGAATGTGTATCTGGCTGTGATCTCTTCTTTTACCTTTTACTGTATTCAAGGAGTAGTCAATCTAGCTTCTCGATTGATTCGACTACCACTGGCACTGGATGCTCGAGTCCTGCTCACATACATGCCCACACAGCCTGTAGCATTGTTGCATCCAGCCGGGCCCTCGAAGAGGATATACCTCTTCCTCGTAAACCCCAAGTATACGCTACAAATGAATTCTCACAGAAAAAATCTAATCCATTTGAATCTCATCACTACCTACACCCCATCCCCAGCTGGCCATCACTCAAACTTCCGATCCACCTCCCCAACATAAACCTGTCCCGGTCTCCAAATTTTGGCCGTCCCACCTGAACCACATTAGCACACTGCACACCACATAAACAAAGAAAAAGAAAAAAGAAAAGGGAAAAACTCACCCATCGCCTCCTTCCAATGCGCCAAAAACCCTTGCGTTCGCGAAATAATCGAAATCGGCAAGATAAACTCCTCCGGGAACCCCATGGCCCCATACGTGAACGCCGCAAACAAATCCGCATTGGGCTTCAACTTCCTCTTCACAAAATACTCATCGTCAGCCGCCAGTCGATTCAACTCGAAGGCCACCTTGAGCAATGGATCCTGCGCAATTTCCTCTTGCAATTCGGCCAACACGGCCTGGATGTGGACGGCTCGGGGATCAGTCACCCGGTACACTCTGTGTCCGTAACCGTAAAGACGCTCCTTGCCGGATTTGACCCGGTCGATTTTCTCCTGACAGGCGGGAATTGATCCGATGGCGGCAATGTCCCGGTAGGCCACCTCGATGGCACCCCCGTGCAGGGGGCCGTACATGGCGCTGATGGCGGAGATGAGAGAGGATATGGCGTCTGGGAGAGAGGATGCGGTTTGGAGCATTGCGGCCGTGGAGCAGGTCATTTCGTGGTCGGCAATTAGCACCCAGAGACGCTCGAAGTAGCCCACGTAGCGGGGGTTCGGGAGGGAGGTTTGGGGGTCGACGTGTCCGGTCATCAGGAAGAGGTTCTCGATGTAGGAGAGGTCGCGTCGCGGCGGGGTGAAGGGTCGGTTGAGGTGGTGGCAGTAGGCGATGGCGCTGATCATGGGCAGGGCCGCCAGGACGGTGATGATTTGCTCGTCCACGGCCTCGGGGTTCCCCAGGTATAGGTTCTTGGCAGCATGGGCGGGCACCGTGTGCATCTGCGTGGACTGAAGGGCAGAGAGACCCGCGATGATCATGCCCATGATGGATCCGGAGGGACTGGACGGCGTTAGTTGGATTTACCTTTGGGGCGGGGGACGTACGGGAATGAGCGAATAACTTGATAGACACTTCCATCAAGGGTCATGGCATCCGAGATCCGGATTTGCAGTTTCTTGGCTTCGATGGGAGAGGGCCAGTGGCCCCAGATCAGCAGGTGAACGGTGTCGATGAAGGATTTGCCCTGGCGGATGATGTCGTCAATCGAGTAGCCCCGGTATTGGATGATACCTTTGGTGCCGTCAATGTAGGTGATCTTGCTTTCTTTCACGGCAGTATTTGAAAAGCCTGGGTCGAAGACACGGATGCCATTCTCCGTCTGGTCGGGGTAGTAGTCCTCATTGAGAGGGGCTTTAATGCGCTTGAATTCACTGGCGTGGATGGCATTGTGCACGATGGGAATTTCGTAGTATTGACCCGTGCGACTGTCCACGACGTGCAGTGAGGGGACAGCGTCGACACCATTGGTGCCGTTGATGCCGTTCGTAGTCATGATGAATGGGATACAGCAGAGAAGGTGAGGATATGGCCGTGGACGTGGACGTCAAGGGCTGGGAGTTCGTTCATATACCTGCTCACGCATAATCACAACAACACAGACCATTGCAACATCTCGCACACTCGGCATCAGTCACCTCGGTCGCCATGTCCAGGGCCACATCGGTCTCGGCAGGCTGTCGGACGCTGCGATGCGAGATCTCGCTGCGGCGGTCCGAGCCCCGAAGGGCCGGCTCCCCAGCCCCGACGGCACCACATCTCCGATCACACATGTATATACCTGCTTCACGCCACGAAAAAATGTTGCAGCCACCATCAGCCATGTCGACACACCCCTCGACGCCCTCATATGTCGATCTCGGCTCGCCTCCCAGCAAGCCCGACGACGAGATCGACCATCTTGTGCCTTTTGCCCTTGCATTCAACGCGCTGGACTATGTCAGTCGCGTGCCAGCACACCTTCAAGTGGTCCTTGAGAACCAAAAACACCGCTTTCTCGAATCATTAGTCTCCGAACCCCCCGTGTCCACGGTGACCCTGGTGCTGAGCTTTCTTCAACACCTGGTCGATGTTGATACAGACTCTGAAACCGTCCGATGCCTCCTCCAGGCATTCAGTCGCGACTTTCTCGCCTCCACTGATATCCATACCCTCGTTGCAGCCCTCCCTGAACCGCTGCCGACACAGAAACGTCTACTACGCGCCTTCTATGCTGCCACCCACCATGCCGCATGGTCACCCTCGGTGCCACGCAGTGCCCTGTTAGCCGATGCCGAACGGGGTCTGCGTCTTGTTGCCGTATTTGGCGGCCAGGGCGCCTCCAACCCCCGCTGTGTCCAGGAGCTGCAGGAGTTGTACACCGTCTACGCCCCTCTGCTCACGCCCCTCATCGATGTCCTCGACCGGGAACTGACCGATCTGTGTCGTCATCCCGACACGGTGGCCTTCTATCACGGCCGCAGCATCCAACTCCGTAAATGGCTGGACCGGCCGGGCTCGGTGCCCGACCCGGCATACATCCAGACCGCCGCGGTGAGCTTCCCTATCATCGGAGCCATTGGCCTCGCTCACTTCGCCATCACCTGCCACGTTCTGGACCACACACCCGGCCAGGTGCGCTCCCTCCTGCACGGGGTGACGGGTCACTCGCAAGGGATCGTTGTGGCGGCGGGAATTGCCCGCTCAGACTCGTGGGCCTCTTTTTACGAGAATGCTCAGCTGGCGGTCCGAACGCTGTTCTGGCTCGGCTATGAGAGCCAGCAGGCTCCGACAGCCCGGGAGCCCGTCTCTGCGTCCTTGGTCGAGGAGTGCCGTGCACACGGAGAAGGGGCTCCGTCGACGATGCTGCATATCGGTGGCCTCTCCAAGTCCCAAGTCATCCAGATCATTGACCAGAGTAATCGTGAACTCGTTGCCCACCATCAAGTATACCTGGCGTTATCCAACACACAAGAGAGCTTCGTCGTGGCGGGTCCACCGCGCGCCCTCGTCGGCGTCCACCGTCGGCTGCGTGAGCTCAAAGCCGATCCCGCACGCGACCAGTCGCGCATCCCTTTCGACCGACGAAAGCCTGTCGTCAACCACCAGTTTCTGCCCATCTCGGCACCATTTCATACGCCTTACCTGCAACAGACGGCACGGGCGGTCAAGGACCGATTGTCGGGCTCGCGATTCCCAGCGACGGAGCTTCGATCCCCGGTGTATCACACTCGTGATGGATCCGTGCTGACAGGAGACATCGATGCCATTGCGTCGCTGGTGGACGCTGTCCTCACGGATCCCGTGGACTGGCCCGCCACTGTCCAGTTCCCCAGTGGCACATGCGTCCTGGCCTTCGGGAAAGGCGTTGCAGAGATGCTGGCGCGAAACCTTGAAGGCCGCGGAGTCGGCATCGTCGACAGCACGCAGCTCACCCCGGGCAAGGCTGCTTCCGGGGCAAGACCTGATATATTCGCGGCGCATCTCCCTCGCACCCTTGTCCCACCCAGCTGGGAAGAGGAATTCCGTCCCCGGTTGATCCAAGCCAAGACAGGGGAAATGCGGATCGTCACCAAGCTGACCGCTGTGCTGGGAGCCCCGCCAGTTATTGTAGCGGGCATGACCCCCACGACAGTACCGTGGGACTTTGTCGCTGCCATCATGAATGCTGGCTATCATGCGGAGCTGGCTGGGGGCGGATACTACAATGCAGACAGCATGGAACAAGCCATCACCACCTTGGCAGCCAATATCCCCCCAGGTCGAGGCATCACCTGCAACCTCATTTATGCCAGTCCAAAGGCCCTGGGGTGGCAAATTGCCCTCCTGCGGCGCCTGGCACAGCCCGGCCCATCCCCCGTTGAGGGCCTCACCATCGGGGCCGGGATTCCAAGCTCGGAAGTGGCTTCGGAGTACATCACCACGCTCGGCCTGCGACATATCACCTTCAAACCCGGATCGGAGACAGCAATCGACCAAGTACTGGAGATTGCCAAAGCTCATGCCGACTTTCCCATCATCATCCAATGGACAGGCGGGCGCGCAGGAGGTCATCACTCCTTCGAAGACTTTCATGGACCCATTCTGCGAAAGTACGGTGCCATCCGGGCCTGCAACAATGTCAGTCTTATCGGAGGGGGTGGCTTCGGCGAGGCTCAGCAGGTCTATCCGTATCTGAGCGGGTCCTGGTCGGTTCCGCATGGGTATGCCCCCATGCCCTTTGATGGGATTCTTCTGGGCAGTCGGGTGATGGTGGCTCAAGAAGCCCACACATCTCCGCAAGCCAAGCAACTCATCTGTGCTACTCCCGGGGTGGCAGCTGACTCGCAATGGACTCAGAGCTATGTCCGTCCCGCAGGAGGCATAGTCACTGTCCAGTCGGAAATGGGCCAGCCTATCCACAAACTCGCCACGAGGGGCGTTCTCTTCTGGAAGGAGATGGATGAGCAGATCTTCTCTCTGCCCCGTGACAAGCAGCTTGGCGCTCTACAAAAGCGCAAGAACCACATCATCCAGCGCCTGAATGCAGACTACTTCCGACCTTGGTTTGGGAAAAAGGCTACCGGGGAGCCGGTCGAGCTGGAGGAAATGACCTACCAAGAAGTTCTGGAGCGTTTGGTGGACGTGATGTATCTCCGTGGCCAAGCACGTTGGGTTCATCCATCCTATACGCGTCTAGTGATCGATGTGGCGATGCGAAGCCTGGAGCGCCTGCAGCAAGCACCTGTGGACGGAGTGATCACACCAGCAACCCTGACTCGGGATCCTCTGGGTTTCCTAGCTGATCTCCGCCATATTGTTCCTCAGGCGAGCTCTACCTTGCTGCATCCTGAAGACAGGTCGTGGTTCCTGCAACGCTGTCGGGTCCCAGGACAGAAGCCCGTCAACTTCATCCCGGTTCTCGATCAAGACTTTGCAGTTTGGTTCAAGAAAGACTCCCTGTGGCAGTCCGAAGACGTGGATGCGGTCCCTGACCAGGACGCCGATCGCATCTGCATCTTGCATGGTCCGGTCGCTGCGCGGTATGCTCATCGCATCGATGAGCCCGTCAAGGAAATTCTCGACGGCATGATAGCCCCGTTGGCAGAAATGCTAGAAGCCGAGTTTTACCGGGAGGCGCCCATCCCAATGACGGAAGTTGATACATCCAGTGTGCACCACCGCCGCCTCCGAAATATCCTTCATGTAGTCGAGGAGGAACCAGGAGTATTCACATACCAGCCCTTGCCAGGAAAGGAGCTTCCACCGGCTGATCAATGGCTGGCATATCTCGCTCATGAGACCACTGGGTGGATGCGCGCCATCGTATCCAACCAGGTCCTCCGCCGGGGTCCAGGACGACGCCCGAACTGGCTGCGGGACTGTCTCATTCTCACCTGGGACACAGTGATAACCATAAATCAATCACAGTCAACGCTGCTGGTCACTCGTGATGAAGACGGCGACACGTACCCCGTTGTGTCTATGACCAGCACCGACGGGAATCGAGTGCTCGTGCAGGTATACCATCGAGCTCCCCGCAGTGATACTCCGATCCCCCTCGAGCTGCAGTTTCTCTACAATGCCGAGGGAGGTACCCTGAGCGAGGTTCAAGACCAACACGACGCCCGTGTTCAGTCCTTCTACCACAAGCTGTGGCTGGGAAAGAATCCCCCGAGCATCGCGGCCAACGGCACGTACTATGGGGGTCAGAAGATCCTCACAGCCGATCTGCGAGACGCCTGGACATCTGTGGTTGGCCTGTCGTATCCCAATCAGCGAGATCTCTCAGCCGAAGGAAACGACATCCCCATCCATGCCGCTATGGTACCGGCCTGGGAGGCCCTGGTGGCGCCACTGGTGACTCCGCACCACGAGGGTGATCTGCTCCAACTGGTACACCTATCCAACAGCTTCCAGCTTGAGCCTGGAGAATCCCCTTTGCAAATCGGGGATATAGTAGAGGTCTCCGCCTCGGTGCAGGCCGTGGTGGTGGACGACCGAGGGAAGGAAATCCAGGTCGTAGCCGAACTGAAGCGGGAGGACCGCCGCGCAATGACTATCACATCTGCCTTTTTCATTCGAGGTGCTTTCACCGACTCCCACGAGTGTTTCCGGACTATCGACGAGCCAGAGATCCTTCTGCACAAGCTCACTGCGGTCGACGATGCAATCCTCCGAGACCGGGCCTGGCTCCACGTGGACGATTCCATCCCCCTGATCGGAGAAACTCTGTCCTTCCAATTGCATACCCACGAACGCTGGACAAAGAGCAGCCCAACTCGCCGCAATATCCAGACAACCGGTGACGTCTACAAACTTGGCCCTCGCCCTGGTACACGCGTCCGGGTGGGTGAAGTTCGATTCCAAGCGCCGTCCACCCCGGGCAACCCAGTCCTCGATTTCTTAACACGCAAAGGACAGAAGGCTCTCGTCCGTCAAGAGCTCACTCAACCCGGTTGGCCCGGGCCGACGAACTCCCAAACCGTGCAGATGCCCGCCAGCAGCGAACGGTATAGCCAGATCTCCATCGACAGCAACCCCATCCACACCGCTCCCACATTTGTCCGCATCGCGCAACTGCCTGGCACCATCGTTCACGGCATGTACACCTCGGCGGTGGCTGGCAGCGTGCTGGAGCATCTGATCGATGGCTGGGATCCGCGACGACTGCGGCGTTGGGCCGTCCGATTTGTCGGCATGGTCCACCAGGGCGACAAGGTCACGGTCCGGTGTCGCCACATCGCGATGCTTGAGGGTCGGATAGTCTTGGAGATCCAGGCCTTCCGGCAGGGAGAGGACGGCCAGGACGAAGAAAAGGTCCTCGACGGAGAGGCTGAGATCGAGCAGCCTGCCACGGCGTATGTCTTTACCGGTCAAGGCAGCCAATCGCCCGGCATGGGCATGGACATCTACCGGTCAAGTCCAGTGGCCCGGCAGATCTGGGACGAAATGGACGAGTACTTCCGGGATAATTATGGTGCGCTATCTTGCCCTCCCCATCCCATTCAATCCCCACACTAACCCTCAGACACAGGCTTCTCCATCCTGCAAATCGTGCAGGACAACCCCAAAGAGCTCACCATCCATTTCGGAGGGCCTCACGGTCGACGCATCCGCGAACGATACCAAGCCATGCGCGTCGACAGCGTCTCTCCGGACGGTCAACTGATCAGCAAGCCGGTCCTCCCCGGCCTGACATCCGCCACGCGCTCACATACCTTCCACGAGCCCCGGGGATTGATCTACTCAACCCAATTCGCCCAGCCCGCCATCACCATTCTCGAAAAGGCCATATTCGAAGAGATGCGTGCGCGCGGACTCATCCAAGACGGGGCGCCCTTTGCCGGACATTCCCTCGGCGAGTACGGCGCCCTGGCCGCTATCGCCGAATTCATGCCCTTCCCGTCCTTCATGGACGTGGTCTTCTATCGCGGCCTGGCCATGCAACTGGCCATGGAGCGCGATGAGGCCGGTACCACCGATTACTCCATGGTGGCGGTTAATCCCCGACGCGTTGGCCCGAGTAAGTGATCATCCTACCCATCATTTGACCGAGACACCCACTCACCACCACCATTCCAGCGGTCACCGAAACCGCCATCCGTCGCATCACGTCCATGATCGCACAGCAAAGCAACCGCCTGCTCGAGATCGTCAACCTCAACGTCTCCGGCGAGCAATATGTCTGTGCAGGACACGTACGTCCCCTTCTACCTCCTTAACAACCATAACCCTCTAACCCACCCTCCAGCTCCGCAACATCCACACCCTCACCTCCGTCCTCAACGAACTCGCCCAATCCACCCCCGAACGCCTCACCTGCTGCCTAAATGAGATCACCCCCCCGAACGAACCACACCCAAACCCCTCCTCCACCCTCCTCCACCAAAGCATCACCCGAGCCCTCACCGCCGCCGAGTCCATTCCCAAACCCATCCCTCTGATCCGAGGCGCCGCCACAATCCCCTTAACGGGGATCGATGTACCCTTCCACTCATCCATGTTACGTTCCGGTGTGGACGGATATCGCCGGTTTCTGCAGGCGCGGGTCCGCGAAGCAGATGTGCAGCCGGATATTTTGGAACGGGGATATATCCCTAATGTGACGGGGAGAGCGTTTCGGTTGGATCGGGGGTATGTAGAAGAGGTGGTGCGGTTGACGGGGAGTGAGGTGTTGGGGGGTGGTGTGTGTTGAGATGGTTGGCTGTGATGGGGGAACGGGGGTTATGAGGATCTTGTTTTTGACTGTCTTGTGGATGATGTTATGTTTGTCTTTGTGAGCGATGGGATATATTTTGAGTGATGGGCGCTGCTATGAAGTTTAGTTGTTTTCTGTGCTGTATGAGAATGGAATTTTAGTTCTGGGGGTTTGTTTTACCTTGGTTTAGTTATTGATCGCGAGTATGAGGGTTGGGAGTGCCCGAATCGAATGGTGGCTTTCCTCGGATTAGTGAGACGGAACTATCCAGTATGGTTGTGAAGAAAGATGTTGAGGTCGATAGCATGGATGAAATCGGGGGAGGCCACTTGATCTGTGCAGGAATATGCAATTGAACGTGACCTGAAAGTGACTGCCGGAAGAGTCACGTGCATGGGTAGGGTACGATGGGTATTGGGAGACAAAATGGCCAGCACCAATTATAGCAAATCTTTCATCACGGGCATGTAGAAGCTCTTTCGTTACTTCAGGATAAAAATATATTTACACAAGTAATAGTGAATGACAAACCCTTCTCCCAAGATTGATCTCGCTAATATATTTCGCTCCAACCCACTGACTGAGCACCGGATGGGTGATGGACAGGCACTCACGAAGCCGGAAGAAAAAACTCTTCCGGAACGGTCAAATCGCGCAGATCGCCATTCCATGCCTCTGCCATATCCTGGTCGGGAATGAAAAAAGGATACAGTCCCCCATCCAGACCCTCCTCAACGCCCTGCGGGGTGGAGGGGAAGAAGTTCATGGGTAGCGGGATCGAGGCTGGGGCGTCCCCCATGCTAGCCGTCAAGATTCCTGGAGATGACGGCAGGCATCGGGAGGCAGCAGAAATGGGCAGCGCGTCCTGCAGAAATCGCGACAGTTCATCATCGGCTCGAATAGGAGGCTGCATGCTCCCACTGCTACTGCTGCGCCGACTCCCCTGGTCGCCGTGGTCCTCCACTGTGGATGGGAGGCGAGGGACCGACCCGTTCGAAGCCGGGTGCGAAAGGCCGTTCAACGTCACGGTTCGTTCAACGTCCGGGACTGTCCAGGATGTTGTGGACGAGTCCGGCGGCGGATTGGTCGCGGCCACAAAGAAATGCCCATCATCAAAGCTCGTCGGGTACGTCCTACGGCGCTTCTGAGGGGGAGAGTCTGACCGCGCGCGGTGGGATGGGGCTCGGGATGCAGTCGGGGATGTCTCCTGACCCCGAGTAGAGGACGCAAATGGATACAGGTCGGGGGAACGCGACGGCAGGGCCTCGAAATGATCCTGGAAAACCTTGGCAATGTCTCGATACCACTGGATGCCCTCATTCACCCGATGCAGACACGATGTCGGCAGGTTCGCATCGCAGAGGGGCGACAGGGCCTCTGCGACGCCGTCAATCAAGTCCAGATCCTCTAGTAGATCGGCGGTCGGATTGGCCAAGAATGACGCAAAGAGGCCATGCACGCTGACCTGCGGGTAATGTCGGAACAACCTAGCGAGAAGCGAGATGGTTGCTTCGGTCTGCTTGGTCTGGAACACCTCGCAGATAATGCGCAGGGCCGCCCGCGAGTTGGCCAGGGCCACGTGCTGGCTGCTTTGGTCGCTGGAGAACCGATGCACCAACACTTGGCCGATGTGAAAAGCGTATTTCAACTCGATCCGCCAGCCCTCGAGAGCAGACATCTCCGCAGCGCTCGCCTGGGTGAGCAGCGAGCCGTTGCGCGCGTACCAGCTGCGGGTCATGCTGTCCAGCTTGGCAATCTGACTTTGGCGATAGGCGGGGCCGCGCCGGAAGGCTCGGGCCGAGTACAGATAAATGTAGATCTCTTCCCACACCGCCATCATGTGGACGTGGGCCGTCCGGTAGTGTTGCACCAAGCTCTGGCCCGCCATGGTGCGGAGCAGCTGCACGTCGGAATCATAAAAGTGCAGGTCGAACGGTCGGCCCGCCATGTAGGTCCGCTGCTTGTCCATCACGAAGACGGCCCAATACAGATCGCGTCGCTCCTCATCCGCCGTCGAGAGACTGGCGTTCCCTGATGAATTGCACTGCTGCAGGCCCATGGACTTGACGGCCTGGGAGGTGGCGTGGCAAACAGTATCGAACACTCGGCTTTCATGGTATTCCCGAGCCACCATGGCCTAGTACAATGTTAGTCAGGCCAGGCAGCCGTCATGAGCAGAACTTACTAGGGTAGCCAAGGCTTGACCGCAGACCAGGCGGGGTTGTTGAAAGGTACTCAACCGCTGAAAGGCTCGGAAGGAGTTATTCAGAAAGGCGGGAAGTAACTCATCACTCATGCCCTTGGGACAGGTGCGGTCCATGCGAGTCAGGCGAGAGCGTAACCCCAGAGCAAGCACTATGATATTATTAAAACATAAATGGTATGCCTCGTCCGACCGGGACGATCCATTGGTGTAGTAGGAATTGATGGCCTCCTTCAAGCAATATTCGTTGAAGACGGGTATCGTAACATTAAAGTGCTCGAGGTAAACAGGTAGACATGTCTCGAGGAGGGAGCGCGGTGGCGAGGCCACTGCTTGCCCATCGCTGGTGACTGGACAAAGGTCGAGACCTTGCGTGAAGGGATATAGTTCGTATTTGGTCTGTAACGTGGATTGAAGGACCGGCGATGTGAACAGACCGCCGACCCGTCCTTTGTGGGTGCTGGCATCCTGATCCTCACCGCTCGCATTGCGCATCTGCTCGAGCAGAGTGGCTAGGGTTCGTCGTGAATTCTCAAACAATGATCGCGCGCCGATGTGGCCCAAGGACTTGTCCCGTCCTGCGGGAGATGCTGAGATCACCCCCCGGGGAGTGCTTCGATTCCCCCCGTCCCAGTAACTCGCATAAAAGATCGACTCCATTTCTTCCACATCCGGGCCGGGCGAAAGCTCTGGCAAAAGCAGCGTGCTGGATCGCGACGACGAATCCGTAGCCGCTATGGAGGCAGCCTGTAGCGCCGAGACATTCTGCACGAGGGTATTGATTGCCTGGTCGATAGAATCCAGACGAGAGGCGAGGCCCGAGACATCCTCCACACTACTCAGCCGTCAGCGTATGTCTGGTGACCACCACACAATCAGGACCTACAGCTGCTTGACATGGTTGATCCGTTTCCCCCGATTGGGAAACTCGCAAGGCACCCCGGCCTTCAGGCAATTCGAGCACTGAGGGATCTGTCGGTCGCAGCGGACTTTACGTGTGCGACAGTTCTCGCAAGCGGCGGTGGCCAAAGGCTCCTCGGCCTCTTGGGAAGCTGATGAGCTGCGACGATTGCCGTTTGATTCGCGCCCGTTGGTGGCACGTCCCCGTTGCTGCGGTGCCATGGCTGCTCGTATTCAAGTCCGTGCTCCGCCACGCGGGATCAGTCTCACCCGTCGCGATCCCGGCAGCTATGGTTGTTATAGGAGGGTGCCAAGGTAGCACCGTGCAACATCCATGCTGGACCGAGGATGACGCGGACAGACAGCCCTGATACCGATCTGGCCTGGGCAGGAAGGGATGCCGGGTCGGGGAAGGGTCCAAACTGGAGGTGCTAGCTATCACCTAATCGGGTCCAACGTGCGCATCATTAGTCCCAGCGGCAACGTCAAGGATGAGGGGCACAGAATGAGAAAGGGGGGGATGGATGGGGGGTATGAGGGGAATGAGGGGGATGAGGGGTGCCTCAAGAAGACCACGCCATGGACCTACCTGATAGAAGACAAATATGAGCCTCGATCGGCTCCGAGGCGATGATATCGGAGGATGGTGGATGCCTCTGGGGGATGGAGTGGATGGGGGGGGTGTGACAGAGGTTGATGGAGTGGATGGAGTGGATGGAGTGGATGGCAGAGGCGGTGGCAGGATGGCTCAGCCGTCAGCCGTCAGCACTAAATTCACGGGTTAATTGGCCCCCCGGGCCGGACGAGAGGATCGGCCCTGACCGGCTATATCTGGCTTAGGCGAGCTTCATCCCTGCTAGCCCCAGATATCCTCACTTCTTCCTCCTACGGGTTTCGTCAGAGGGTCTCAAGGACCAAAATGTTTCACAGGCCCGGTAAGCCGGCTGAATACCATCGTCTCCCTCTACATAACACCTGGGGACTGCGTTCGAGATTGTATCTACAGTTCTATGAGAGATCTGGGATCGCCGCGAATCACATCAGTGTGCTTGCTGACGGATGGAGGGTCATTTCTGGCTCCTGGGACCTTCCTCAGCTATCGGTGACATCGGGAGGCACGCCCTCATTCGCCGGGGGGTCGGACCATTCTCCCGACTGTCTGCAGAATGTTCTGCCCGCGACCAGTGCGTGACCTGCATCCTGCATGGTATAACAACTTGGAACGCCCGTCAGCCGGAAGGGATTTGTATCCTGGCCTGGCCCGATTCCTTTCCTTGGCGTGTTGCATCTGCATCCTACACCCTGTCGGCTCGGTTCCAGTAACAAACATCGTCGGCCCTGAGATTGGTCGGCAGTCCAGTGAGAGTGGCCTCCTCTCTTACTGAAGGATCAGGATAGCCGCCATGAAATAGCCCCATCACTCTTATCGAGCCTATCGTGGGACCCAGTCAACCTCCCCCGTCGATCAAGCGATAAGGTCCCGGGCATTTCCCCTCCAGGCCGAGCTACCTTGTGCGGAGCAGCGGAATCGGGCTCGGCAGGCCCGTGGAGACAAACCAGCACGGTGGCCTCTTTTGTCCTTTTAGCCGCAGCCCTGTGAGACCTTGGCCGCGCCAAGCATCCACAAGAAACGGGTGTGGCGGGAGACTCGTTATTTCCGACTGCTTAGCCCGACCCACTGGCTTGGCAATGGCGATTTCTCGGCGTTGGACTGCGGTCGAGTGTCTAGCCGATCCAAATGCAATGGGCCTGGAGCTCCAAAGTCCGCTAGACTTGTTTCTGTGGACCCCGATCGGGGTGTCTCCTGAGCTGCTACATTGCTGGATGGGGGAAGAATCTGGCCTGCCGACTGTGGAGACCTCCATGTGCATCGCCATCGGCTGGCTTCTAGACTTGATCCGACTGAAACCACTTGCCAGCAACCCCGGATGGTGCTGTGAGTGACTGGGACAGCACTCCGCATTCCCCTCACGGAGAATCACCATCAGCTGGAGTTCAGTCGGAAACATGGTCTTCCGAACCTCTGCGCCTCCTTGAGTGGATATGATCTTCATTTGAGATAAGTCGGGATTTTCGCTTGAGTGGCCGCACAACCTGATTTCCGTGCCGTCAGCTGCCGATCAGCCAAGTCCTTCTATCGACGGAGTGAAGTCACTGGCCTTGCAAGGTAAGATGTTGTGGTTCGGATCCGATAACATTCTGAGGGGCTGTTGAGGAACGATCCTTCCGGATGCCCCTGGGGGAGGGGGCAACCAAGCGGGTGGCTCCTGAATGGGGGGGAGTGTTCACGCTTGGATGGGGAAAGGAAGCAAAAGCAGAAAGCATGAGGAGAACCGAAGGGGACGAGGGATGCCTGTGGCACGAAAGCGCAAAGGATCGGGAATTCCGAAACGGGAAGGAACAGAACGTCCCGGCGCTAGACCCAATGGGGATATTCGCCTCAGTTGACCTCAATCTATTATTAATTGCATACTTCGGAGGACTCAAGTCAGATGATACTAGATTAGTATGTCACGCCAAATAGGATGCACCTGTACATATTCAGACTTGGCCTTAGGCAACGGAAAGAATCAAGGGATAGTTCCTCTGATATCAATCAAACAGGCCGTGAAGAAAAACGGCGGTGTCAACAGCCTGTAGTAAACACGTAAGAAATGTTCGTGATGTGGTGTCAAGTAGTGTAATCCAACCTCAATAGATTATTGGTTTTGGAAGTGACACGGTGGAGACTCTAAACAGACTATGTATGACATTGTATCCGAGCAATACATTTCCCACGCTACCAATCAACCAAACCCCAACTCTTGTCACGCATCACCAGCCACTAGTGCATTCCAGAGATCAGGAAACCTCCGAAAGCTAAGTATATCTTCTAGCGAGTACTGAGCGATAACACCTCGTACCATCGCGCCTCTTGCAACAAGCCACTCAGCAATTTGAAGCCTGTTTTCATCTAGAGCTTTCCCGGGACGCTCATAAAAGGTATCCGTATCCAATAGAATATGAAGAGGCGTGGGACCATGGCCCGGGGATATGAAGTTATTATACAGACCAACACCTGTGCTGGCCATGATGTCCACCCCCTGGTCGATTAGCAATCGGCAAATTTCGACATAACCACCCATGGCGGCAAGGTGAAGTGGCTGGCCGGCCCATGGACTGCCATTGTATAAGCCGGTGGGCTTGCGGTCATTGTTGTTCCACTGCTGCGTTAC
Source organism: Aspergillus carbonarius ITEM 5010 (assembly GCA_001990825.1). Classification (NCBI taxonomy): domain Eukaryota; kingdom Fungi; phylum Ascomycota; class Eurotiomycetes; order Eurotiales; family Aspergillaceae; genus Aspergillus; species Aspergillus carbonarius. Next base: position 615,989 of record KV907502.1, on the reverse strand, counting down.
GGCATGGGCATCTGCTCCCGCGTCGAGAAGAGCCCGAACCACGTCGAGGTGGCCGTAGAAACAGGCGACGTGTAACGGGCGCCAGCCATAATACTCGGGACTCTCGGTATTGGCGCCATGTTGCAGAAGGATGCGGACGAGTTCAGTATATCCATGGTTTGCTGAATGATAGAGAGGGGCTATATCGTAGAGTCTCATCTTCAACGGAGTGTTTGGGTCCATGCCGTGCTCCAGGAGATGTTGGGCCATTGGCATGTTGTAGTGCTCGACGGAAACTTGGAATATTGTCTTTGCGGAAGTGTTCCGCTTATTAATAATGGCGGACACGTACTCCCTCGCATCCATGTCGTTGACATGCGTCTTATCTGGATTGGTATCTAGCGGGACCAGTTTCTGGAAGGCAGCCGTCTTCTGCGAGAAACCGGCATAGTGAGCGGGAAGCCAGCCAGCCTCGTCCAGCGTGTCAATTCTCGCACCACACGAGAGTAGATGATCCACTAGTATGGTGTTACCATGTTCAGCAGCAAGATGCAATAATGTCTGGCCCTTTGTATTTCTCTCGTTCAGGGCATTTGCTCGTCGTAGGCATGTGCACAGACACGCGATGGGGTCGGACTCATCCCAAATTTCTTTCAGGTAGTATGACCAGTGATGCTCATTTGGATGATGCAGGGCGTGCTGTAGAATACAGCTAAGATAACCACTGTTTTGGAAAACTGCAGCACTCCGGATAGGATCAAAAGTTTGGGGTGAAGCAACGTATACATCAGCCCCATACTTCAGGAGGACGGTGAGTACGGATTCCATTGCGCTAGTCTTCGTTGCAATAGTGAAAGCCGATTCACCTGTGTCAGGTACGATGAAGTTCACATTGATCCCGGAAGAAATTGCGCGCATGAGGATATGCTCAAAGCGGGGATAAAGCCTGGAATCTCCATGTTCTGTCCGGGAGCGAGCTACTACATATGCCTCCACAAGTTTGACCAAAGAGTGGCCAGATAGATGCGCTCCACGGTCAAGGAGCATATCTGCTGCATCCTCTTGTAGATCAGTGATGACTTGGTCAAGCAACATATCAAGATCGAGGTCATTTGGGAACGTAGCACCGAACTCGAGGAGCACCTGTGTTAGCTTCCATTGTTTGTTTTGCAAAGCCAACTTGACAGGAGTGGAGGGCGTCCCAAGGTTTTTGCCGGCAGGCCGATCGTTCTCAGTTCCAGGATCAGTTGCAATCATATGATTGTCGATACTGTAGTTGATGATGTCCATAGTTTTGCCTGTCCGCCTGTCCCCGAGAATCAGGGTTACCGTCTCTGCTAGGTCTTGTGTATCATAATTCTCTTTCGGGAGTGCTGCCAAGTAGTGTAGTGGCGTAAGACCAGCTTTATCCGCCACATCAACTGGACAACCAGCCTCAATGAGCATCTTAATTATCGAAGGACAAGGGTGTAAAACAGCATAGTGCAAGACATTTCTTCCGGAGGAGTCCATCAGCAGCGGGTCCGCTCCCTTAGATAACAGCAACTGAACTATTTGCGAAGTAACGGCAAGGCATGTTGTGTCGACTATCCGACGAGAGGACCGAAAGCCAAAGGCTTGCATCAGGGCGGTGGCACCATTTTCTGTTGGCTCGCACTTGGGCTGGCTAGGAAAGCGATCCCGGATACGGTGATAGCCTGTACAACGAGAAGGGACGTTAACAGCTTGATTGACATCTGCACCCCCTTCAATCAAGGCCTCAATTGTGTCGACAAATCCATTCAGCACTGCCTCGTGTAGTGAAGTCCTTCCATAAATGTCAACAGCAGCTGGATTGGCACCGTTTGTCAGTAAGAACCGAACATAACGGGGATCTCTCCGGCATGCTGCCACTTGTAATGCAAGACCAGGTTTAGTAGCAGCGCCAGCCTTCACCAGCAATCGAGTCGAAGGGAGTTGATTGTCTCGTATTGATAAAAGAAGAAGGACCGACTTCCAGATGTCTGGATCTTTTTGGCGTATCGCCACCCTGCACTTCGGTATGCTTGCTTCGGGTCCGTTTATGGCTTCTTCTTTTGACATTGTCCTCCAGATATTATTCGCGACTGGGTCATCAAAGCATTCCTTAGGCCATATATTGTTAAACCCAGCGACTCTTTCAGGGTCATCTAGACTTTCAAGATAAGCTATCAGTAAATTATGCAGGTGTTCATCTTCCGCATCTGCAGCCACTTGTATAGGACGGGTACTTCCGGCGTATGATGTTATCTCATTCCACGCCATTCTGCATAGTGCAGGCTCTGTGAAACGTGATTTCGAATGACGCTCTAGTAGCTCTTGGACAACCTCGACATGCCCGAGGGAGATGGCCCAGTGCAGAGCTGTCCACCCGAGTGTACTCCTTACAAGATGGTTTGCACCCTTGGCCAAAAGAAGGCGTGTAAGCTCGAGGTTTCCAATGTATACTGCCCAGAATAAAGGAGTCCACCCTTGCATATCCTTACTATTTATGTCTGCTCCATTGCGGACTAGCAATTTAGCGATGATCAGGTGGCTTTTGGCACAGGCCCAATGTAAAGGAGTCCATCCGCGGGAGTCGGTCGAATGAACACACGCTCCCTTCCTCAGAATTGTTTTGGCAGTATATTCCAAGCCCCAGTAAACAGCTATGTGTAGCGGCTCTTGATGCTGGGGTATGGAATTGAATAGTTGCCCACCAGTATATCCTCCAGAGAATTCCATATGATATTGGAGAGCTTGGAAGGCACTGTCCCGAAGTCCTCGACTGTCAAGTAGCTTCATTATTTGTTTCTCAAGTTTAGCTTCAGCTTTCTTCCCAGCAATATGATGCCCCCAATACTTTGCAGAGTAGTCAAGGAAGGGCAATGAATCAAAGCGTTTCATCAACGCATCATGGCTCTTGCAAGCGCCGGCTGCTAAATGCTTCATGGAGAGATATATCAGGCTAGTCCGAGCCATATCCAGGGAGAAGTCACTTTCTGAGAACATACGCTCTCTAAAGTACTCATATGCGGAAGAGTGTACGAATCTGAGGGTATTATCGACTTTATCAACCACCACTAGGCCCGCACAAAGACGAAGGAGTAGGCAGACGCTAGGCGCAGAGTCTGATTGGAGCTCCCCATTATCATCCACGGCGAAGGCACTAGCGATCTCTTCCACCCTTAGTCGTCTTTTTGCATAGGTGATCCAAGCGAGCAGTCGTCGAACCAGGGGGGCCTTGCTTTCAGACTGGGCGAATATTTGTCTCATCGTCACATCAAGCGCTTGTCGTATGCCTATAGGTGGCCTAGTAAGGGCTTCGTGTATTTGACTCACCGTAGTGTAGCTCAGGACCTCATCGAGGATGAACCTAAGGAGAAGGAACCTGGGTTTCTTAGTGTGTGCAAAATAGTTGTGGAAGGCTCGTCGTACCTATTGTTGCTCTTTGAAACAATATCGTCTAGGAAACCGCTTTCTTGAAACAAGGTATCGGCCAAATTACTTTCCTGGATTCGAGATTCAGCGTATAGCTGTAAGTCGGCTGTGCTTGGCTGAACCTCAAATTGGGTGGCATCTTCCATAATTTTGCGGATTCGTGGTAGATCTCTGCTAGTCACCATAGCCTGGATACCCGAAGATACAAACGACATTACAGTCTGGAGAAGCTCATTTGGGTCCTCCAACTCATCAGGCCCATCCAATATCATGTAGATAGGCTGTGTTGAGCTGGCTGTTATAATCAAGTGTGCCACTCCTTTGACGCTGGTCAGCTTACTAGGATCTTGACACTGCTCTTTCAGTTTCGTAAGCATCTCTGAAGTGCCATTCTCTATCAGTTGACCAAGTAAGCAGAGGAGGATGTCCAGAGTCTTTTGTTGTCCTTGTGATGAAAAGTCACAAAAGAAATATATTGTTTGGGAACCTCTTGAAGTTCGCTCTTCCAAAAGTCGATTTATGGCAATTGAACTGATACATGTCAGCACATTAATATTCCAGGTAGTGTAAACTCTGCATCCCTGTTGGAGACTCACGCAAGGAACGACTTTCCCACTCCAGCTGCAGCCATGGTTAGCCATGCGGACATTACTAAAAGATCTTTACGTACGTGGCCCGTAGCACCACAGGGCTCCAAACGATCTGTCCACCCAGTTGAGCAAATTTGGTGAGGATAAGAACCACTGTCCAGTTCCTTCACATGGCGACGGCTTCTGGCGCAAGTGCATTGTCGAGGGGGACATCAACGAAAGTAAAAGGGTTCGGTCCAGCTCTATCGCGGCGATCAGTAAGAGAAATCTGCAACCTTCTGACAATGAATACCATTGCTCAGAGCTTGGGAATTATTTTCTGCTGCCCTTGATCTTGTCCTGTCACTGTTAGACTGACGGATAATGAGACTGGTCTACGGCACCTACGACATGCAAGTGGACAAAAAATCAGCGAACAGTAACCGGTACTTCCGAAGCATATCAACTTTTGCCCGTACTTCTATATCCTGCAGCGGCCATCGCAATCTTGAATTTTGTTTTTGCAACTCTATATAGAGCTCTGTTAGCTGTGTCTGACAACCAGCTAAGAGGTCATCGTTCAAATAAGATGGACGGGGAACTGATAGTCCAATAGCTTCTAGATCCTGCATGGCCTCTTCAATACGGAGTAAAACTTCCATGAGTGCCGAGACTTCCTGCAAGTACCGCTTTTGTGTTATCGGCGCTCGGTGGACATCCCGGGCATGGCTGTAGCTGAGTTGGGTGATTTTGCCGGCAATCTGCACAATCCCGGAGACATTGACAGCTAGACTTGGCCCATCCGCCATATTGAAGGATCAAGATACTCAAAGCTTGATCAGCCCCGGGACAGCAGAACATATCCGAATGCTAAGATAGCCGGGTGGCCAGGCCATCAACAACGCGAAGGCGGATGCTGGAAAAGCTTTATTCCAGTGCCAGTCAGGCTCACGTGAACCGGGCCCAGCCACTCAGCCCGCCACAGTGGCTGGTCAGTCGCCCCTTGATTGTCGCGATCACACCTTTTTCATCTATCTCAAAATACAACCCCTCTATTGTATAACCATGGAGCGCGTCACAAAACCATCGAAAGCGACGCGTTTCAACGCGCATACGTTGAAAAAGCTGCAAGCAGCGGTCGCATTGGATCCCCACGTCGACTTGACTACCAAACTACCAACAAATTATTCGACCCGACTAAATAGCATGCGAAATAGCGTCGAACTGGATAATAGCCACAGTAGGTTTCTATGGCCTTTGTGACCAGCCTTTCTAAATGCCCGATCCCCAGATACTGTTGCACCTGTACGCCCTCATGAGGAAGACATAAGGACCTCCCTGGACGCATCTGCCCCGGTGGAGACGATTTACCCCCTTTCGCAGGTGGTCCTTGACCTATTAGAAGATGTATCTCGGGCTTCCGAGTCGCTCTCGGACAGCTTCTCCGAGCGACTCATTGCGATGATCCAAGCGAGTGAAATCCTCTGCAAAGGCCCATCCGCCTGTCATAAAATGATTTTTAAGTGCAACGCTGGCATTGTTCTAAAAGCTGTTCGCGATATGACAGACTTCACTGAGTACACAACTCTGCAATATCTTCAACAATATCGGCCCGATATTCCAATTCCGGAGCCCCTAGGACTGTTGCGATCAAATGGGATCGTACTTATTTTCATGAGCTACCAGCCTGGCGACACACTCACCAGTGTCTGGCCAACCCTGGATAAAGCGCAAAAATCATCTATTCAGGAGCAGCTGAACAACATCCTAACAGACCTAAGATCTGTGCCCTTTACTCCTGGCACACCACTTGGGGGTATTGGGGGTGAAGGGTGCAAAGATATTAGGAGACATCTACGGCGGAGTGATCAACCGATCACGACGATCGACGAATTCGAACAGTTTCTTTTCAAGGGCTACTGGCCCGGCGGACATGCCTTTGTGGAGCTCATGCGTGGCCTGTGTCCGCCGATCTCATCATGCAAGGTTGTTTTCACTCATGGAGATCTCCGTCCAGACAATATTACAGTGGAGAGGACCGCAGACCATCGCTACATTGTCACTGGGCTGATAGATTGGGAGTACAGTGGGTTCTACCCAGAATACTATGAAGCTGCCAAAAGTACCAATTGCCTGTCGCCATATGAGGAGGACGACTGGTATCTGTTTCTACCAGACTGTGTCTCGCCAAAGAGATACGCCCAGTGGTGGCTCCTCGACCGCGTCCGGGAAACCAGAGTCGTATAGCGTTTTAGCCAGCCAGCCAGTTGTATCTGCATAATAGGCCCCTCTTACTCTTCAGCAGCAGTTGCTGGTAATCCTCCTAGTTTGAAAAGCTGCAAGCCTGATCTGACCATAACATCCCTGTCTCAATGTCACTGATTGGGGAGTCTGACAGCGCCGCGGCAATTTATATCGAGGAAGTGGACCCGCCATGGATAGCTCCACCAATTGGAGGTTGACGTTGACATACCGAGGATGGTGTGCTACACGATTTGATAGCTCGTTGATTCTTCCTTGAGTGACATCCACGATTGTGAAAAGCACCCGGGTTCCTTTCCAATGCATGGTTGCGGTCGGCGTGGGTCACGTGGTTGCGAGTCACGTTGGTCAGTGGTGTTGTAAATGGACCCGCGATAGCCTCACCTGGAAGGAATCCATCCAATTTGACGTGGCTTCCTGATCTAGCAGCAGCCTCATTATGTATCAACTCGGGGTTTGACATACCAGGACGGCTGGCAACATGCAACAGCGAGGCACTTTCTCATGTAAATGACTTGGGGTGCAGGTGCAGGCCTAAGCATCACCATGAGTTGTTTCGTTAGGTCTGAACCCTGAAGAGGTACGCCATTTGAGCTGGAGCTTGGTTTCACCGAGGTCAAAATAATTGTCATGGGCCGATATGGGTAGACCAATTGACTGTCTCTCATGCCAATCGATGTCGGCGTGCTGAAAGATGTCTCGTTCGCGAAACATTCTCCGCTACCGGACGAATTAAGACTTTCCTGCGGGGTAACAATGAAAAGCATCAAATATCCCAGCGCGGTATTCATTGTCGACAAAGGTCTGTGAAATGATGGCGGTGGTCACCATCGTCCCATGGTTGCGAGCGAGGCAGTGCATACCTCCCCGCAAATCAACACCCGCCTTCACACTTTCTCCCAACTCTATCTTGTTCCGATCGATGTATAACCGATGTACAAGTCATATTAGTACTTGATTATCTATCCCCACTGTAGAAGTAATTCTCAACACTGTACGAGCTTACTGACGTCAGACCAAGTGACGTGCCTCCTGCTTGGGAGGTGATTAGTCGCTGCCATGTGGACTTGAAAGCGTTATTTATTTACCGCTACCATACCTTCACTAACACCACGAACCGTCATACCCATTAAGGTTAATCATGTCCTCGTCTATTACGACATACGCTGACACAAGATCCGACCAGGATTTGTCAGGATCCATGCATGCCATGTCTGTCTTCCTGACTCAAGAACATGTGGGCTTTGATCCCGCCACCCATGGCACTGGACCCAACGCCTAGATTCAAACACTCATCATTGGGTTTTGATGTAGAGGGAGGGGGCGAATAGAATCAAACGCACTGCCCATATGACGCTTGTCCCTCTTGGCTTACCCGGCCATATTTCCACTACGGTAGCACTGCCACGATTGACATCCTCAATAGGCCACAGTGAGGAGTATATTGTGTCTCCCCTGGTTTAATCCATCTTCTAGCCGCATCACTTTGAGATGGGATTCAATGAGTCGTGCTGAGATGGACTCTTCAACAGAAAAGACCGGTGAGTAAGTCCCCATCCACGTTCAGTACATCCAGTACTAATGATGAGTCTGGTCGAGTCAGATCTTGTTCCAAGACCATCCAAAAGTTTACTCTACGATGACATATCTCTGTCCGAAGCACTGGCCCCCGACCCACAGTATGAGCACGACTTTCACATAGACGACAACAAGTTTGCGTTCTCGCCAGGCCAGCTCAATAAGCTACTCAATCCCAAGTCGCTTGCCGTCTTCTATGCTCTGGGTGGACTCCGTGGCTTGGAACATGGGCTTCAAACCGACTTGACTGCAGGACTCTCGGTGGATGAGGGGATTCTCTCCGAACATGTTACCTTCAATGACGCAAGGGATATGTCCCTCGCCAAGTTGGGAAGCGATAGACGGCTTTTATCTCGAAGTATCCCAGAGTCAGTGCATCAGGATACCCCGACCCAGTTCGCCGATAGGTATCGGGTGTTTGGGCGCAATAAATTGCCTGAAGCAAGGAGGAAGGGTTTCTTGAAACTTCTCTGGGAAGCTTATAATGACAAGATTATCATCCTTTTGACGATTGCGGCCGTGGTATCTTTGTCATTGGGTGTCTACGAGGCAGTCAGCGGCCAGTCCCAAGTTGACTGGATTGAGGGTGTTGCAGTCTGCGTTGCAATACTTATAGTGGTGTCGGCAACAGCAGGGAATGACTGGCAGAAAGAGAGGCAGTTTGCCAAGTTGAATAAACGGGTGGGTATCCCTGGCTTGCTTCACTTGCATGGGCTGATCAACGTAGACAGTGGATCGTGATGTGAGGGTGATTCGCTCAGGCAAGCCCATCATGGTTCATATTTTCGATATTACGGTCGGAGACGTGCTGCATATTGAGCCTGGTGATTCACCCCCTGCTGATGGAGTGATAATATCTTGCCATGGAATTAAATGCGATGAGTCGTCAGCCACGGGAGAGTCTGACCAGATGGAGAAGATGAGCGGTCATGAGGTATGGAACAGTATTCTTCAAGAAACTGCAACAGAAGAGATGGACCCCTTCATCATTTCCGGTAGCAAGGTCCTCGAGGGACTGGGCACATACTTGGTCACCAGCGTTGGCAGGAATTCCACATACGGTAGAATCATGTCTTCGCTCCGGACTGAAAGTGACCCCACGCCGTTGCAGGTCAAGTTGTCTAAGCTAGCAAGCTGGATCGGGTGGTTTGGAACAGGGTAGGTCCCTGCTAAAACAGCTTTGCATTCAGGTAGGACTTTGCTCACAGACGAGTAGTGCAGCTTTGCTTCTATTCTTTGTTCTTTTCTTCCGATTCCTAGCTCAACTGTCCGGAAGTGAGGCCACGCCGACGGAGAAAGGCCAAGAGTTCATGGACATTCTCATAGTTGCTGTTACTGTGATCGTAGTTGCAATACCTGGTACGAGACCTTCGGCAATGATCTATTCAATCACTGACAAATCGCAGAGGGCCTGCCATTGGCTGTGACTCTAGCCCTAGCGTTTGCAACTACTCGCATGCTGAAGGAGAACAATCTCGTGCGACTTTTGCGTTCCTGCGAAACGATGGGCAATGCGACGGTGATATGCTCCGATAAGACTGGGACACTCACCCAGAATCAAATGACAGCAGTCGTGGGCTTCTTTGGCTCCCACGAAAAGTTTGGTCACATGCCGAGTGACGACGATCAATCATCTCCTACTGCCTTGGAAGTTTCATCAAGGTTTCCCGCTTCCTTCAGAGATCTTCTAGTCAAAAGTATTGCTCTTAATTGTACTGCCTTTGAGGAGGTCCAGGAGAATGGCAAGCAATTTATTGGCAACAAAACTGAAGTCGCCCTTCTGCGGTTCGCGCGAGAATACCTTGGGATGACTGATCTTGGCGAGGAGAAATCGAACGCTGATGTCGAACACGTGTATCCGTTTGAATCGGGTCGCAAGTCAATGGGGGTCGTTTACCGCACAGATTCAGGTGGCTCTCGGTTGCTCGTTAAGGGAGCTGCGGAGCTGGTGCTGGATATGTCTACCCAGATGGTCGCTACAGGACAATCTGAAGCAACGCACATAACAGTGGAGCCAATTTCAAAGGCTGATCACAAGGTCATATCAGGAAACATTGACAACTATGCGAGTCGGTCCCTACGAACTATTGGACTTGCTTACAGAGACCTCTCAGAATGCCCATCTGGAAATTCGGTAGATCATGAAAAGGGCTTACCGAGCTATGAGCAGCTATTGCATGATATGACATGGATTGGTGCATTTGGTATCCAAGACCCTCTCAGGCCCGAAGTCCCCGGCGCAATCAGAAAATGTCATTCGGCAGGTGTACAGGTCAAGATGGTCACAGGTCAGTCCACCTGGTCCAGCATATTCACATCCTAACAGCGATGGCATGTTATAGGCGACAACATCAATACGGCTTTGTCCATCGCGTCTTGTTGCGGGATAAAAACAGATGAGGGCATTGTTATGGAGGGCCCTCAGTTCCGAAAACTTTGTGATGAGGACATGGACACCGTGCTCCCACGTTTGCAAGTATTAGCTCGCTCGTCCCCAGATGACAAACGGTTACTTGTCCAGCATCTTAAGCGACTAGGGGAAATTGTCGCAGTCACCGGTGATGGAACCAACGATGGACCAGCACTGAAGACCGCCGACGTGGGTTTCTCAATGGGCATCAGCGGAACAGAAGTGGCCCGGGAAGCCAGCTCTATCATACTCTTGGACGACAACTTCAAGTCCATTGTCACCGCTATTTCCTGGGGCCGGTCTGTAAATGATGCTGTTGCCAAGTTCCTGCAGGTGAGCTGATCGTCTTCCTTGCGAGCTTGGACTAGTGATGACAAGGCAGTTTCAAATCACCGTCAACATCACTGCAGTCTGCTTGACGGTGATCACGGCTATCTACAACAGTTCCAACGAGAGCGTATTCAAGGCCATCCAGTTACTGTGGTTGAACTTGATAATGGATACCTTTGCTGCATTGGCACTGCAAGTATCCCCTGCCTTGAAATAGTTGTGTCCTTTGGCTAACATATCCAGGGCAACGGACCCGCCCAACGATAAAATCCTAGCGCGACCACCCACCCCTCGAAGCGCACCTTTGTTTACTGTGACGATGTGGAAGATGATACTGGGCCAGTCCGTCTATAAGCTAGCCCTATGCTTCACCCTCTACTTTGCAGGGGATCGCATCCTCGGTTACGACACCAGCATCCCTCAGAAGCAGCTGGAGCTTGATACCATCATCTTCAACACCTTTGTCTGGATGCAAATCTTCAATGAACTGAACTGTCGCCGACTAGACAACAAGTTCAACATATTTGAAGGCGTTCACCGCAACTACTGGTTCATGGTGATCAACGCTCTGATGGTTGGCGGGCAAGTACTTATCATATTCGTCGGAGGTGACGCCTTCAGCGTAACCCGGCTGGACGGGGTCCAGTGGGCCATCTGTCTCGGGTGCGCGGTGTTTTGCATACCGTGGGCTGCCATTCTCAAGTTCCTCCCGGATCATTATGTTGCGGTCCTCCTCGAGTTCACCGGGAAGACGTTTCGAATAGTGCTTCACCCAGTAGGAAGGTCTTATCGGGCTATTGCACATGCCTTCTCCAAATTGAAGCGATCACTCATGACGCCTTTTAGGTGCTTTCACGATAAGAAGCCCCGTATTGATGAAGAAGCGTGCAACGGGTCGGCACCTGAGAGCTAGATCTTCGGCCTTGAACAGACTTCAGAGGATCAACTACAAACAATTGAATTCATACCACGTATATATGTTCTTCAAAGCCGCATTAAAGCGTATGACAGTATGTCCTGGCCTATTTTCAAGCCTTACACGTCTATATCCGTAACCCTCATAGTCTCAAGATCACAGCCCTCATTCAGCCGAGTCCAATTTCTCTCCCCTCTCACCCAGGCATCTTGCAGCAGTCTCCTGTCATCCGATGACTCGCGATAAGCACTACCCGTCCACGTCGCCGTGGTTGACGAACGCGGTGGGTTCGAGCCTGTCTGCAATTTGCGGCTCTTCGGCGTGAATTTCGGGAACAACCCGCGAATAATGGGAAGGCAGGAAACCACCAGCCCGACAGATGGCTCGACGTGGGTCCACAGTGCGGCGTCATAGATAGTATCTGATATCCGTCAACACTCGATCTAGCCTGGTTTGGATGGTCCAAGGAATACTCACAGGTCTCGTCATCCAAGTCGATATAAACCAACACCACAATACGATATACACTGGCGAAACACATGCTACTCAAATGCATGCATCAGCCAGAGTTCATCAGCTCCGCGTGAATGACAACTCACAACCCACCCAACGCGAAGACCGCATTCAGTGCCAGCTTATCCTGCCACGGGCGGTGCAGTCTCCAGACCATCGGGACTGGAGCAGCAAGAATAACAAAATCTATGGCCACGTTGAAGGCCTGGTTTACGATGATGTATGTGGTCGAGCTGAAGCAGTCTCCCTCGACGTCTCTGTCCCAGTATGCGCGGAGGGGTCGGCATTGGAATGCACAGGACAGAAAAATAGCCATGGACCACGAGACTAGAAATGTGATCAGGCAGAAGGTGACGCGGAGAAAGCGCTTGGTGGGGAAGATGCGGCGATAGAAACAAATGAAGGAAATCTTGATGGTGGGACTGAGGACAAAGTAGGTGAATTGGCTAGCGATGAAAATCTAGGAGCGTCAGGATCTAGGCACACGCGTATGGCATTGGACTGTGCACACTTGGCGGAAGAGGATGATGGTGCTTGCGTCCAGCTCGGACATGTGGTAGCCACTGCCGCCCATGGTACACCCTGATCGTTCATATCCAGGGAGTGAGTGGTCTGATCTGATTGAATTCTTCAACAACTTACACAGGGTCAGTTCGACCAACATGCCCACCATCAACACACTGGCGACGAAGCAGAGATAATCGTCCATTCCGAAGCCGGTGTGTCGTTTGACTCTCGCAGCGATTCTCAGCACCGTGCTGAGACAGGCCAGGCCAACCAGAACGGAAATGACCAGAAGCATTTCCCATCCTCTATGGTTGGGATGCATCCTGATGGGTGGCGCGATGGCCTCGATGAGCGCAAGCAGAACGCACACAACGACAGTACTGGACACGTCAGTATTGGGCCGACTTGGTTCTTTATCTCATCCTGGCTGTTTCCCCTGATTCTGGTCGGTGGCTGGCCGTGTCCCTCTGCTTCACACCAAGTTCCTGATTCTCAGTTGTTTTTCATTCTGACATCACCAGTGATCGACCATGGACTTCATCGTGGAAGTGCGGCTCTCCCGTCGCGGTTCCCCTGATGATCAACGGTCCCACACATCGACGCAGTATTCGTCAATAGCCTGACACAGTTAGCTGTAACTTTGATTCATACCAAGCCTGTCATTATCGGAATCCTGACAAGGCAGCCGACACTCTCGAGCCAGTAAGAGGAATGCGCGGGCTATATGCATACCAAGATGGATGTCGATGCGGAAGTCTCGCAATTCTTGTCATCATTTTAGCTCCTTGCGTATGCTAGTATATGATGGGTCACACCTGTGGAAGTGCACCGGTCGTTAATGAGGGTCCAAGTGTGGTTACTTTGGGAGTCTATGGGTGTTGGATTTGTCTGCTCCAGTGAGGGGCACGCTTCAAGGCAGAAGGATGAGATGGATATCTTGTGACATTGAGATAATGGATTATCCTGCAGAAGAAGGAAAGATGAACACCAATATTTACTTCTGATGGCTACCATCATTGTGTCCTCCCCGCCATTAAATATCCTGCCAGGAACATGAAAGTCCCTTCAGCAAATACCCACGACATCTGCATGAAAAGGAACTCTACCACCCCAACCACTCCGATGAACCCCAGACTACCGCACAGTGACTACCGATATTACAGATCAGGATCTACTCCTAAAAACAGACTTCAATTCATTCCCCTACCATCAAAACCCCTGCCACCTATCAACCCACCGACAAAACCAACAAGACAATTCACCCCTCCCCAACTGCTAACTACACCCATACACGCAACGCAATCATCACTACCCACTAGTCACTCCACTAATCACTCCCCATGAACCCACAAATCCTCAGAAATACCAGAACCCTGCGCATCATCGGTACGCTCAACAGATCGCTTAGGGACTGCTGCATCGAGCCAGAACTCTTCCGAGACACCAGAATCGCCGTCTCTACTAGCATGGTTGGAAGCTGCCTTTCCGGGAGCTGCATCGAACCAAAGGTCCTCGGAGTTGCCGGAATCCTGGCCATCGCTGGCGCGCTTTGCACTACTAGGAATGGTTCCTTTGACCCAGAGGTCCTCGGAAATGTTGGAATCTTTGGCTTCATTCATGCGCTTTGCGGTCGGCTTTGAAAATGGGATGTCCTCTTGAGCGTCGTGATCAGAATGGGCTTATGGATTGGTGCTGGGAGAATGGATCTTACTGTTTTGTGTCACGGGCGCGGCAGATGCAGCGATGGATAAGGCAAGGAGGGTGGCAAGGAGGAAGAATTTTCCCATTGTGAGTGGTTTTATTAAAAGATCTGGTTAATTTGGCAGTAGTGTTGTTGAGTTTGATATGGATAGGGGAATGGTGTTGAACCTCCAGTTAGGGAATATAGACCTATATATACCCTACTTGCGTGGTTATTCGCCTTCGGGTTTGCTTGAACATCATGATGACGCTGATGAAGACGTTACACAGACTCGTAGTTCTTCTCAGATGACTGACGATCTTTCTACTTGAAGCGGGGTTAACTTGATGAAATCAGTAGGATCGTTTAGATCTTTCCCTTTCTGTTCCTCTGCGTCGGGGTCTCGGAGTTATGGTCCTTTTGGCCTTGCTTTGAGTTGAGAATCGGGGAAACTTGAGACCGAAACTAGTTGAGAGTGAGCTTTCTTTTTTTCTTTCTTCTGATGATCGACAATGACGACATGCTTGAGCTAAGTAGGCATAAGATTTGATTGTTGAAGCTCTGATTCCCAACCATTGTGGGATCATGTCCTCTTCAGAGTATCACCTCTTAGAAGGCGTACAGTCGGATGATAATGGCAAAGCCCCAACGTACAAATCTCTATCACGAGGTTCCTTTGCAAGAAGTCCCTGCTTAATCGCGCTCCATGTCATATTCTTCATTTTGTCATTGACCCTGTTTCTCCTGAGTATCCGGTTGAACATAACCAGCGACTCATTGCACACAAATGGGCATTGTACCCAGCAAGCCTCGTTTGAACGTGAGCTCATTCCTTCATCCATACAATGTACCTACTCACTAACCACACCAGACCTATCCGGATACCAACCATCCAGCTGTCTCATCCAGAACTTCTCAAATAACCCGAGCTCTGTTTATAGAGGACCACCCAGTGAAGAAGGCGATAAAGCATGGGACCGAATTGTTCAAGGTCAGATGTCTGCTGTATATATTCCATTGATGGATACTAAAGTGTACGGCATGAACAGTGGGCCCATTCGAAATCAGTACAGACGACCTCGCATCCTTGAATTTGACTAGCCCCGAGCAACCCCAGCTAGCTCAGCTGGGAGTGTTTCACCAGTTACATTGTCTTGTATGCCATACCCTCATACGCTCATACCCATTTATATCAAGTTTCTATATTCCCGGCCGCAGTGCTGACAGAACCTTTCCAGAAAACCCTCTGGCAGTATACATACTTCGACTACTATAAATCCCGAAACAAGATCTTCCAGTTTCCCGAGCAGGAGATACATAGTCACTTGGGTTGGTCTTTATTATCCACACATCCACATATTCTATGGTGACAGTTAACTCGATAGATCACTGCGTTGACTTCCTTCGTCAAGCCCTAATGTGCCAGTCTGACACAAGCATTATTACTTTTCATTCGGTGGAAGGTTACGATCTCCCTGTGCCGTCGTATGAGCTGCCGCGTACGTGCATGGATTTTGAAAGTATTAGGTCGTGGGTGGTGGAGCGGCAGGTTGAGATTGCTGTGTAGGTGTAAATATGACTTTTATTTGCTGTGCTGAGTAACGTCTATCAGTCATCTTTTATCGTCTTGCAATCATAGTCCAGGTTATTATCATTCCTAGATTAGATGGAGATATTCGCCATGGAATATTAGAACACATATCCAGATAAATTATACATCGCTGTTAATCTCCAATTGTATTATTTCCATGAATACTAGCAAGCTGTACACCTCCCTTCCTTCCTGCAATCTATCCCATGATAGCAACCCACCCTACCCACACCACTAAAATAGTACCCAACCCATTCCATTACACATCCTGATGATCCTCCATCCCCTCTACCCCTTTCTCCCCCGACTTCTCTGACCCCCCCACCAACCTTACATACCCCGCATCCCACTTCCCCCGAATCACCTCCCACCCCAGCGAATAATAAAACAACCCCACCAACGCAATCCCATACCCTACCATCTGAAGCACACTGATCTCGGTCCCCCAAATCACCACCGAACACACAATCAACAGAATATTCTTCGGCACACTCACCAACGTCATGGTCAATCCGGACGTTTTTCCAATCTACCCACCCCATCACCACATAATTAGCAACCCATTCAATCCAACCCCAAACTATAAGAAAAAAAAAAAGAGAGAGAATAACATACCAACACAAAAATCGACACATTCAACATAAACCCCACCGCAGCATTCGCCAACAACACCCCCAGCCCCGTCTCCCTCACCACCCCCCACCCCCCAAACGCCCTCAATTCCGTATAAAACGCAATGAGGAAATTCGTGACCGCGCACACCGGCGCCGAATAATACAACGTCACCAGCGGGTCCATTTTCATTTTCGGCGCGGCCCCGTCGTCGGCGGATACGAGGATTTGGATCATCACGAGACGGTTCGCATCGAAGATGAGACTCGCTAGTTGGAAGAGCACGCCCGTCCAGGAGAATTGCACTTCCCCGGCGACGGCGAGTCCGACGCTGAAGGCGATGAGGAGGATGTTGAGGAAGGAGGAGAGGGAGGGACGCGTCACGTGCCAGGTCCAGCTTGTGAGGAGGGTTATGATGGGGCCGCAGGCCTTTTGGTTTTCTTTTTTTAGTGGGTGATTGGATGGGTGGGAGGAAGGGAAGGGAGGAAGAGGTGCATACTTTGAGCATCTGGATGAAGGAAACATTGAGGTAGAGATATACGATGTTGCTACAGACGAGACTCCCGCTGTAGAGAATGCCGATGGGGACGATCATGCGGAGATAGGTTCGGCCGTCCATGCGGATTTTTTTGCGCCCGTCCAGGAGGGTGGTTGTTCGGGCGAGGACTTGGGTGGCTAGGGTTGCGAAGATGAGGTGCCATGTGGTGAGGATTATTGCTGTGGTGGTTAGGTCGGATGTGGGGGATGGAATGGGTGGGATGACACTCACGGTATCCTGAGGTTGTTAGCAATATGGTTATAAGGGATGAATGAATGAATGAGTGGGTGGGACGTACGGAACTCAGTCGACTCTATCACCCATTTATTAAAAAGAATAGTCAGATTCGACCAGAACACCCAGGACCTATATCACCGGTGGTTAATGCTGACATGTCGTCAAAATGAACGGTGTGTCTACGTACAATACGCCCAGCGTGACAGGCCATATTGAGGCCTCTTTCGGAGGAAGATCCAGGATCGTCATGCCTTCCGGAGCCGTGTGTTTCTAGCAGATCAAAAGGGTGTTGTGGTGGCCATTGGGTGCGTGTAGCGCCCTATTCCCGACAACAGCAGGATATATAGCAATGGGGGGGTGGACTACTATTCCATGACAGATTGTAACCCCGGGAGTCTGGACCAGCAAATTCAGGGTCTGGAGGGAAATGAACGAGGGAGTGCGACCTTGGGACGTTTGCGGTTTTGATGGGACAATCATCGGGATGCCCGGGCATCGGTGTAACCCGCCAGGCTTTCGTTCCAACTTCACAGCTGCATCGGTCAAGCTTCAGGACCCCGTAGGCGGCCATATAATCTGGCTTCTAATTGGTTGGTGCGTACCAGGGGTCCGGCGCGATGGGTTCTGATTGGCTACAGGGCATGGGGGCTCTTTGGATCCACTGCACGTCTGGGCCCTGAGGGGCGGTGATTGCTACCAGTCAGTGCAGTCACAGTGGTGCATGGCTGGTTGAATTAGGGGACAACAACTAGTAGTCACAGGGTGCATACACTTTGGGAAGGGTTGTGAGCAGGATTGAATTTCGGGTTCAGGGACGAGTTTGGTCCATGCTTGGATGGGAAGCTGCTGTGATCGTCAAGGGGCGGGGTTAGTGTGAGACAGGGGGAGACGACAGTAAGCTTATGTGGGAAAGTCATTAGGTCATTTTGACGTGGTGCTGAAGATGCGAGAGTCTGCTGGCAGGCAATTTCGCTGCCTGTCGGAACTCGGAATGACCTGGTGGCCGGTCAGCAATAGGGCTGACGGATGCGTTCATGGCCCTGGACCAATCAGAGCTCTGCATATTACACAGTACTACTAGTAGGGAATGGAAGTGCCACCTTGTAAGACAAGTGCTAAGTTCACTGAATATTCCATCTTGTACCTCAAACAGCCCATTGTATCAACACATCCCATCCCTTAATCTTAAATAGGCCACGGCACGTGGTCTGGGGTAGCCCCTGATCACAACTCAAAATCATAGCCAGCCAAACCTTAACCAATAACTAAATAATAATCGAACCTACCACGAATGCGTACAATACGTAATAAAATAACTCGGCCACTCCTCCACATCAATCCACCGCTTACACTCCTCCGGATCAAACTCCGGATTCCCCCACGCCGCCAAACAAGCCGGATACTTATCATCCGCCCAACTATACGGATAAATCTGCTGTCGCGGCAACACCACCATCTTATCCGCTTTAGCCCCCACCTCCCCTTCCTCCCCCTCAGGACCACAATACAAATCCCATCCGGGCGACCACCGCCTCACTGTCCGACACACATGCACCCGCACCGAACTCTCCGTGAAAGTCTCATAATACTTATGCAACATATCCCCTAATGCCCCGGGACCGGTCAATCCCTCCACGGATCCGTCCCCGTTGCCATTAGGGTTTTCGATCACGTGAATCACCGGCAGGAGCCAGAACGGGTGGCCCGGAGGTGAAGCCATCCATCCGTTAGGTACGGCGCCGGGTCCGTCCAGGCCTTCTTTGTGGGCCATGTGGCCGACAAAGCCGCGCTGCGTGCTGTCGTGGCTTTTGCGGGGCCCGGAGTAGAGGAGTTGGGTGTGTTTCGCCAGGTGGGTGGCGTGGCCGGTGAAAAGGGGTTCGACGGGTCGGAGGGCTTCGGTGTCCACGTCGGCGTACATTCTGTTGTCATTTTAGTTGGCGTTGAAGTTGATACTGGGAATGGGGTGGGGGTGGGGGTGGGGACATACCCTCCGAAAAGATACATGTATAGATTCCGGACCACGTCCGCGCGATGAATCTCCTTCGGAAGACGGTTGTAGTCCGTCAGAAACCACGGAAAGTACTGTTCCACCAGCATCCGGTTGGTCTCGTCGTCCCAGAGAACGTACTCCCAGTCTGGGTTGTAGGCGCGCATGGTTCTCACCCAGGCTTGGGCGTCTTCGCTCATGTTGGTGCCGGCCGGGAACCAGGTTTGGTGGATGATCTTGGGGATGGTGGTGAGATCTTGGGAGAGGGGCCGGGCGAGAAGGTCGCGGGCTGAGAGGGTGCGCGCATAGCGGGGTTGGAAGGGCACTTCATAGTCGGTGGGAAGGAGGTTGAGGCGGAAGAGATAGAAGAAAGCGATGGTGCTGGCGAGGATGAAGGTGAGTTGGAATCGACGACGGCTGAACTGGGAGGAGAGCCATTGGAGGAGGGATCCTCGGGGAGAGGAGTGCAGGATCATGGGGACGGATTGATGCTGGTGATTTTGGTGATGCTGGTGATGCTGGTGAATGAGGGATGATGTGCTGAGGTTGGTATAAGCATGAGTTGTTCGCCTCGCCTCAGGTGAAATCCCTGACAGGAAGAGGAGAACCTGGCTGCATGAGTGGCCGCAAGAACGGCAAAGTTCGTATTATGCGATGCAGTCGAGCCGGACTTGTCTTGCCAGGTTCGGGATTAGGGTCACATCCAGGCCCATCCCGGAAACGGTACACTTACGAACTCGATGATCCGCTCAAACCGGCTGTCCTGTCTTGACTCGGGACCATGGTTGATTACCACCAATGTAGCGGTAAAAATAGCTTTTGGCAGGTGAGGCTGAACTGGGATATGTGAATGACTTGACAGATGGTCTCATGTGATGGTTACTGTCAGAACTCCAGATAGACGCAAAGAGATTAATCCCCCTTGACAACTGGTGTATACGGTAGAAAGGTCCCAACAGTTACTCTCTTGTGATGATCGGGTTCAAACAGATTGAGCATGGGTGATATTAAATCACTCAGTTTGTGGAAAATTATGTATTGATATAGCATTATCATTCACTAGGCATAAACATAGCAAGTAATAGTACAGAGACAGTCTCCGTGAAGAGGAAGTTCAAACACAGCCATATGTATCAGTATTACCTTCAACAAGATTATTCCGTTGCGCAGCTACCCTGTACATCACCCTTCACACCTTCCATTTCCATCATTTCTGATGACCGAGCATGATCTTCATATACCTAAAACTTGTCAGTTAAGACAGACATATATGAACAGGCGACTCACAAGCTCATTCCCGCCAACGCCATCAATATCCCCGCGATGCTCTGTCGCAGGATCTCGTGGTCACTCAAAACCCATCCCAGGCCCACAATGATACATGTTTTGAGTTGTCCGATCACAGTGCTAGTGACTGGTCCAGCAGCATCGATAATATAGAACTGCGACAGATTCACTAGACAGGCGAATATTCCGCTCTAAATAGCATCAGCTACAGTCCACGGCAAAAAATCAACGACTTACCGCCAGTATCGAAATCCACAGCGATCCAGGAACAGACGAAACCTCCGGGAACGTCTCCATCCAAGGGACAACACACAACAGAACAGCAGCACTGGCAGGGGCCTGATTCAGCAGAAGCTGCATACTGCTCATCTCTAGTTTCTTATGATACCGACCTACCAGCACCGTATATAGCGCACTGGCACACACCCCGGACAATGCGAAGAAGATGCCTTCTGGCGTCGTGGTATCGTTTCCATGGGCGGATGGATGGGAATCAAAGTACGACACGATTCCTACTCCCGTACACAACAGTACCAGAGGCAAGAATGCCGCCTTGGGGATGCTGGACTGGAAAAGCGTGTAGTTCAACAACGCCGTGGCTGGTGTCAGAAGCAGTCGCGCAAGCTGATGGAAGATAACCGACGAATACGCCAGAGCTAGGTTCTGGAAGATGACCTGGATGCACATCGCCGCGACGAGATGGAGGATGCGATGGGGAGACACATGCTTCGGTTCGAACCAGCCACAAAAAGGCCGTGATGCGAGCCATAAGGTGAGTCCCGTAATGGTGAAATGGTAGGCTGCGAACGACACTTGCGAATGGCGGAAAGACGCATTGGAGAGAATGGACTTGTTGGTAAAGACCTGTGTCTGTCAGTGCCTGTCTTTGATCTCAATAGCATCCCACATACAATGGCAACAGTTGCGATAATATTGATCGTCATCCATACAAGAAGTCGAGCCCGCCCTGCCTTCTTGTCTTCTTGAGCCACCCCATCAGCTCTCTGCTCCTCATCCGCCGCGTAATACCCCAGCTCGAGCTTCACATCCTCTAGTGGTGGGCTTGCTGGGCTGTCGACCCCCGAATCCAGCAGTTCTTTGCGCTCCTCCTCCTTCCAGTCTGACTCTGCACCGACCATTTTGACAAAGTACTGATCTTATTCCACGTGTTGTTGCGGCTGGGTTCTGGCAGACATTCCCAGGGCCTAAATGTTATGCTGTGCCCGAAATCTCTATTTCAAGAAAAACTCTAAAGCCACCTAATCTCTTAGTGACATCTAGTTGGGGGAGGTGACGCTACAGGTCACTTCCATAGACTTGGTACATGGTAAAGAGCGAGCCAGGGATGGGGCCAGAGGGAGCATGCTGGAACAACTGGGCCCACGACCTGACGTGATGACCATCTCAGGGACGCATCATTGAGAAAACCGGGCAGCAGACCCCGACGTTACACTTTATAGTTACTTTTCGCACTCGTGGGTCGCGCCAGGGGCGGGGAAGCTGGATCGGGGCCGCAACCGGAAAGCAGATAGGGATGATGGTTGCGGGCGCTGGAATGTGGGCACGCACGGCCCCTGCACACCTGGCCATTGCTGTCTCCGTCAGGTACGGGCTCGATGCCAGGCCAAACTATGTAGTATGACTCGTTAGACTTTGACTGCGTCTCTGGTTGCATCTCGGGCTGGCTGATACGGTGTGTCTACGCCCAGTTCCTCATGCCGCGAGGAATTAGGGTTTCTGCCCAACAAATGGCACCTCCCGACCCCCCAACAAAGGGATAAACAAGGACCAGATCATACATTCCTAAATACACGACTCGAATCAGATGACCCCAATGACAAATATGTAACAGATTCACGTAACCAGATACCCCCGGGGGTACTCGAACTCCTTCGGGTTCAACACGCGCCGCGACCAGGGAAAGCTCTCATCGTACTGCGCATACACCATCTCCTCGCCGGCCACCAGCCGATGGATATTCAGCCGCGTACTATACATCAGGTTCCACGCCTGCGCCTCATGCCACTCGTCCTCACTGCCATTATGAATATCCGAATCCTTCGACGCCAGCCCCGCCGCCTTATACGTCCCGATGATGTTCGGAAACGGCGCATAACACTCGATCCGCGGTCGACCGTCCTTGCCCCCACACATATCCGCCATGGAGTTGTCCACCGCCGCCACGAGTCGATCGACCGCTAATGCTGCGAGGATTCTCTCCGCGCCGCGCTTCGTCACCGCGTACCCGTACGTACAGCAGCCCATCTCCGCCCGGTAGATGAATCGCGTCGATGTCTCGGGGTACATATCTTTCCAGGACGCCAGTGGGCCACCCCAGGTGCCCCGATGCTCAAGACTGGGGGCCGTTGGGTCGTTGGGGATGGCGTAGAACTGCGTCTCATTTGGGGCGGCGGCTGATGCGCATCCACCAACCCAGAGAATATCCCAGTTGGTACCGTAGGGGGCGGTTTTGGATGTGTTGGTGTTTCCGGTTAATGCACGCACCCCTCGGGCGAACTCGCGCAGTTGTTGCTTGATGGTGATGTCCCAATCGGCGTCGTCTTCGAGAATAAGGGCTGTCGAATAGGAGTTTTCGATCATACTATCATCGTCAGCATGTCGATCACGGTACCGTATTTGGTGAAGGGACACTGACTTATGTAGAGCATTCATGTGCGCGCGCCAGCATCCGATCTCAGATGGTTTGAGTAGGTTATCCTGCATGATGCTATGTTAGTCACGCTTCTTCGACCAACCCAGCCAGCCCACAGACAAACACACATTCAACAAAGCCTTCTCACTGAACTCATCCGGCCGCACCCCATCCACCCATTCGACTCGAAATCCAGCCATCGAAGCAGCAAGGGTGAGAAAATCTCGTTTATCCGTTCTCTCCTTCAACCCAATCGCATAGATATGTTCAAACTGTACTCATCAGCAATCATCTCTCACCCACACAACCCGAGGGGGGGGGAAAGGACAACAGACCCCCAGCGTCTCATTCCCAACATGTTCCAACGCCCTATCCTCCAACCTCGACCGAGCAATATCCACCCAATCCTTCCTCCAATACTGTCCCCCTGTATCTCTCAACAACAGCGTCAAAATCACATAACTCGCCACCGCCGCCACAAGAAATTTCGAGATTCTGGATTTCCCTCGAATCATGGCGAGATCTATCTTCTGGCGCCGAAGCGTAAGCGTGGGCCCAACCAAACAAAAAAACCCCGAGAAAAGAAAAGTTCAAGACATCGACGACGATAGAAAGCAAAAGTTGGTGAGCAGGAAGTAGTAGTAGTTCCGTCTCACATGTTCGTAGGTAGTAGTAGTTCTGCTCTGGGGTCGGGGCTTTTCTTGTGACTCAGCGGGAAAGCTTTTCCTGGACGCTATTTTCGGAATATAAATATATTGGGCAGGTTTTGGGGGAGAGGGGGAGGAGGGAGGTTGATGCTTTGGGGTTGCAGTGGCATTCTTACGGCGGGAACGGGTAGGGTGGAGAGGGGGGGGAGCCGGAAACGGGTATTGCCACTTTGATGGGGATGGGGGGTTTCTTGTACGGAGTACTCCGTAGTGATTAAAGGAAGTTCTTGGAAGTAGTGAATCAGGGAGGGTGGAGTGGGTTGATGTGTTAGGGCTGGCCGGATGGGTGGGTGGATGAGTGGGGAGATGCTCGGCATGGCCGGTCTTTGTCTTGGTGGCTGGCTGGCTGGACCTTGATGGATGAGGGGACAAAAATAGAGCGTCAGATGCGTCATACTTTAGGATGAGAGGGAGCAAACTTGATTTCCGAAAAGTCGGCCTCGTAGATGTATTTCTTTGCAGGTGAGAGTCCTGGAGACCTGGATTGGAGATGGGCTAGCAGACGAGGATACTGCAAATTATGGAATTATCTTGTATGTAGGTACCATGAACAAGTGAATTGTCATGGCTAGATTGTTCCCACATGGCAACTGGATTTGTGTGACCCTCGTCTTGATTTATTCTTAATGGTTAATGGCCGAATGCGATCCGACCACCAACTCGGCTGGAGTCTGGACCAAGGATGCAGCGGACTGGAAATGATACCCCATTGGGGTGTTTGAGTGTAGTACATATGAGAATATAATTTAATTTTTTTGATGTAACTATATAACATTAGGTCTGAAATGATGTGAAGAAAAACGGTTGATTCGGATAGGATGACTACTGAACAATATTTATGAAAGAACGGTTACTGAGCAAAAGGAAGTATCATGAAATGAAAGTCCGAGGTGGCATCTATTTGGTTTACACGACGATCCTTATCCAAGACATTAGAATTTGAAATCATGGTATAGAGAGATGAAAGTCCAGGTATTTTAAGATGTACCTAAATTGCTAGTATCAACTCCATGGCAGTCAGCCAAAATGCATCTTTGACAGAAGCGTTGCCTCCACCATTGTCCCTGCGTGTGTCTGCTTATATCCCTGACTCTTCTGATGGATATCGAGGATCGTGTTCAGGAACGAGAGCGGGCACACCTGGAAGGGGCTGACATGGGGTCCATGTGTTGAAGTGAGTGTAGTGAGCTGTCAAACCCAGTACCAAAGAAGGCTGGGGGGTCTTTCAGGTTACAGTACTCCGTTGCATATAGAAAAGATGGGCTCCATCCTTAAAGTAATAAAGCTTTCAAGAAATCATCCTATTTCGTCTCTGTATAGTAGCTCCATACCAGAATGGAAGTTATGAGTTGTGTGTTGTGTTGAACTGTCAACGTCGCGCCACCACGGCTACTTTGTAGTTCACCACAGCCATGGGTTGGCAGCACGCATCGTTCTCTCAATAGTATTTTACTACGTTGATCAGATTACATGGATAGTATCCCCCAACTTAAAGAACACTTCACGTACTACCACTAGCGTCGGAGAGATTCGATGCCGACTCGGAGAGAATCCGGACACTTCCATTGATAGCTTCCCGAGCCCCCAACTTCAGGATGACCGACAAATCAGATTAGTTTTTCCTCTCCCCCATTGACCGCTAGATATCTCGTCAAGCGAAGTACTAGGCCATTATCAATTCCATCGTCAATCCGATTAGATAATTGTGTCCGGTTTAATCGGACTGATTACGAATGATTCCGAATGATTCACCCGCCAATGCCGCTACTGCAGATATAAGGACTCTGTAGAAGATGCTGTCGTGGTGGCTTCCAATCACTCGTATGAAAGGCATCCGATTGTCAACCTTCACGGCTCCAACCCATTCAATCCTTCTCACATTCAAGATGACCACCAACAACGTTCCCCAGGCCACCTTCCCCCGCCCTCCACTAGACCCGGACTTCTCCACCGTTCAGGATAGTTTCCCCAAAGCCTACGGCTTCGGCACCCCCGAAGATCTCGATGCCGCCCGAGAACGCATGAATTTCAGCATCGAAGCCACTCTCCACGGTCGCGAAGACACAATCTCTTACTCCGAGCTCGACATCCCTGGCCCCACGGGTCCCCTCCGCGCCACAATCTTTCGGTCCAAAGAGCACAGCAAATCCCCAGCCAACACCCCGGGGATCCTCCACATCCATGGCGGCGGTCACTGTCAAGGCAGCCGATTCGTGGGTGCAGGCCTCGTACTGGACTGGATCGAGTCCCTAGGCGCTGTGTGTCTAACCGCCGAGTATCGTCTTGCGCCCGAGCACCCCCAGCCCGCACAGTTGGAGGATAGTTTTGCCACGTTGAAGTGGTTCAGTGCCTATGCGGCCGAGCTGGGGTTCAACCCGCAGAAACTCGTCGTGACCGGGAACTCGGCGGGCGGGAATCTAGCGGCGGGAGTGACGCTATTGGCCCGGGATCGAGACGGGCCTGCAATCCTGGGCCAGGTCTTAACGTATCCTTGGCTGGATGACACGAATGAGACCCTGTCGATGCAGCAGTTTGGCGATTTATTGCCGTGGTCTAAATCGCACAGTATTGATGCGTGTGACTTTGCCCTGGGCAAGAATAGGGAATATGCCAATATGTATACCATGCCGGGACGGGCGACAGACCTGGGCGGGCTGCCTGACACGTTTATTGATGTCGGGTCCGCGGATGTGTTTCGGGACGAGGATGTTCAGTTCGCAATGAAGTTGTGGGCATGTGGCGTGTCGGCCGAGTTGCATGTTTGGCCCGGTTGCTGGCATGGGTTTGATGTATTTGTGCCGGATGCCCCGGCGAGTCGGAAGGCCGGGAAGGCGAGGTTGGAATGGCTGCAGAAATTGCTTGCCAAGGAGTAATTAAATGAGAGGATGTACGGAGTAGATAATTCTCTATTAGACAAGCATTTATGGCGTTGAGAGCTTCCGAGGGATGGTGCACTTTTATCTTTTCGGACAAATGGCACTTCTAACATATGTGGGACCCTTTCTTCCATCCAAGGCAAGGTGGCCGAGCGGTCTAAGGCGTCAGGTTAAGGTTACACCTTAATACGCAGCTTTACAGCTTCCTGATCATCGTAAGATGGCGTGGGTTCGAATCCCACCCTTGTCATGTCTTTTTGCTTCTGCTTTCCAGAACCAAGGCCCGAAATTGCATCATTGTTTTTTATCAACATCTTCTTTCTGATCTTTCAACCAGCCACTGGTGATTGGAATCAAAAGTTAGATATCCTGGTATAAGCTGACCGGTTCTCATGTGGATCAGATGATCGTGTTCCGCCTCTCGTTCGGTCGTTTCCTTCGCCCCCTCTTCCTCCGCTCATCAAGAACTCTCACACCCAATCGTTAGATCACCTCCCTTTTCATTCTCAACAGATCATGAGCTAGCAATTATCTGAGCTGAACCTTAGAGCAGGTCAAGACTCATAATCCACCAATGACCCTCCAGTCATTAATTCAGCCCGGCATCTCTCCTGGTCAGCGTCGGCTACTAGGCATTCAACTGAGGGATGGGGAGAAGGTGAGTGATAGCTCCTAGTCCTATAGGATGTATCATGGGACACGTTTGACCGGTACCAGGTGGCTACAGCTTATAGTGCGCCTCTCGGTTGTCGGTTTCTTCGCCCCCGATCAGGATGACTGGGTTGCCGACTCTCCGTCTTCCCCGCACGCAATAGCCGGCTCCGGCGCCCATCTGCTATACTGCTATCTCTCGGCTTCTCAGCATTGTCGTTGAACAGCACTTTCACAGCCAAGGATACACGCCGAGTTAGAAAGCTACACAGGCCCCGCCTCTAAGATGCCTCCAACATCTTCCCTCTCCCGCCGAAGAGCGCAGAAGCGAATTGCCGTCGCATGTCATCGATGTCATTCCCGCAAGGTGAAATGCAACGCTCAGAATGGGGTTTCCTGCAGTGGTTGCCTGGCAAGCAACACTCCGTGCGTCCTGATCGATTCTCAGCGGGGGCGGTAATTCTTCGACCACCACTCCTCTCGATGAAAGATGTGCTCACTCAACTCAGTTATATCCGACGGGCCAAAGGTACCCATCGGCGATCATCCCATTCCACCCCCCAGTTTACTACAGACACCGAAATGGAGACACATCAGCCCCCTCAGGATCAAGCCAATGTTGCCGTTACCTTAGACCAGCCTGACATCGCGCAACCGTCGGCTCCACTGGCCCGTGCCGATGCCGATGCAGACTCGAACAACCGGTTCTATTTGCACATTGCCGACCAAGGGGTCAGGTCCTCACCAGCGCCCATTACGGATGAAGCAAGCACGCTTTTCCTGGGCGAGTCATTCAGCCTTACATACGTAGTTCACGATGTTCTGGCTCCGCTTCTCTGTAAGGCCCCGGCGTTCCAAAAGCGGTTGCACTTTCCTATCGCCAAAGGTTTCGACCCCAGTGACCAAGGGCGGCACAATATTGTTCAATCACAGACTTGTCTATTGGAAAAGCGAGGCATCTTTTTCCTTCCCAGCGACGATGCCCTCCAACGACTACTTCAGGTCTACTTCCGATACTTTCACCCCGCATTTCCAGTCATTCGTCGGTCAGAGTTCTTACAAAAATGCGAGACCAACCAAATGTCTCTGCTAGTTTTGTGCGGGGTTCTTATGGTCGCTACGACCATGTGCAGCGGCGCCGATCTGGCCTTGGCCGGCTTTCCCCATAGACACCAGGCCCGTGAGGCCTTCTACCAGCAAGCTCGAGCCCTGTACGAGTCGGACTCCGACCCGGACAAGATAAACAACGTAGTTGCAGTGTTCCTTCTCAGCTTCTGGTGGGGCGGCCCCAACGATCAGAAGGATTCTTGGTATTGGCTGGGGATTGCCATTGGAGCAGCGCAGAGTCTGGGGCTGCACCGCTCGTAGGTTAGATCTTGGACCCTACATTTTTCGGGTGGCTGATCTAGTAGGACGTCAAAATCCCACATGCGTAGCCAGACTGCTCAGTTGTGGAGAAGAATTTGGTGGTGCTTACGGGTTAGTGTCCTGTCATTGACTTGACTGACCCCATCTAATGCGCTATTAAGATTCGAGATGCTCTTGTCAGCGGATCAATTGGAAGACCTCAACACTTTTCCGTCAACGACTGCGATGTCGAGATGCTAGATCCGCAAGACCTAGAGGATTGTGACTTTCTCCCTGGTTCTGAAGAAGAGCACTATTCAAGTCAAATGGCTCGTCTATCTACTATATGTAAGCATCTTGTGCCCACCCAAACGCCGAACTAATTAGTTTCTGGCATAGTCAGCCGCATTGTGGCATCGCGATATGCCGCACAACACCCAAACGATGTTCGTGAGAAGCTCAAACTGGAAAATGAGCTCGATTATTTCCGAGCACAAATTCCACGAGAGTTACAGTACCAGGGAATCGATGGTGTGTCCGGGAAGGGCCTATGGCCCGTGATGCTTCTGATGGCTTATGAGTTAGCCTTTGCCCAAGGATATGCACATGATAAGTGCTGACATCGTACAGTTTTGGGATCATCTTGCTCTGTCGACAACCCCGAAGCACCCGTGACGAAAAGGAAAGGCTATGGGGAAACCACCAAAAGGCTATGGCGGCAGCCAACGAGGCTACCCGGCTGATGGAGGATATCCTGGCAGCCTCCATGGGCAATGTGTGCCAAATCCACACGTAAGCATGCTGGATCAATCCTTCATTCCGCAGTAGACATACTTACTCGCCAGGATCCCGGCTCTTTTCAATTCGCTGGCAATGCATGTCTTTTCTATGTGCACCTCTCGCAAATATGGTCGTGATCTGGCGGAAATTCGAGCCCAGGTCTGTATGCTGGGTCTGACCTCGTTGCAGGAGAGCTGGCCCGTCAGCGGCTGGATCTTGAAGCTGTTCATGGACATCATGGAAAGGTTGAAGAACATGACGCGATGCCAGAATACCCAGCGGGCTCAAGGAACTGAACCAGACTCCATTGTATCCACACGACAGTCATCTAAGGGCAGGGATATAGGTCCCCCAACATCAACGCCGTTCACCGAGCCAGGGGCCACCCTGACGAGCACCGAAGCATCATCCACCGCAGCACTAGACACAACTTTTGCTGACAGCACGGACATTTGCCCGAATCTGTTTGTGATGGACGACCTATTTCAGGATCCGACCTTAGAACAAACCTCTTTCTTTGACCTCCTCAGACTGCCTAGTTGGGATCTATCATGATGACTCTACAGGCTGTGTGGTATCTTCATTATAGTGTATGAAATTACATGGGCTCTGACTCAGGTAATTGGATTCGCTGACTGCCACCAAACACGTATTGCTCACGGAGGTGCTCCAGTATAATTCTGACATGGAACTAGTCAATGCTTAACTATACTATCGAGTCATATATTTCTTATACGGAACAATACTTTCAGTCATCTTCGACTTGCATTCTGTGACTGTGTGCTAATAAAAGTAGATGCCTATTGTGATACCTCTAGAATGACCTTTCGCGCCTTCCGCTGCTCAAATAGATGGTAACCAACTGCAGCCTCACTAAGAGGCAGTTCATGCGTGATATAGTCTTTCATCTGTTCCTTGTTTTCTCTCAGACACTGCAATGCGTCATGAAACACAGTCTTGACCGGGACTCGGCCGAAAAGGGCACTGCCATGTAAGTCAGCCGAGCTCTATTTTGGACCGAAAAGTAACCTACTTGATATTCTTGAGATAGCAATCCAGTCCCGTAAATGGCAAACTGCCCTGATGAAAACCAACCGAGGAAAGTACGCCGCATGGCCGCAAGAGCTCAAAGGCCGATTGCAGGGCAGATGTGTTGCCGACGAGTTCAATAACAGCGTCTGCACCTCTGTTGTCTGTCGCTGCTAGAACGCGTGCTTTTATATCGTCTTGCCCCAAAATTAACGGGATCGCGCCGAAATTCTCGGCTTCCTTCAAGCGATCTACGACACCATCGATGGCGAAAATGGTCCCCACGCCTTGCGAGCGAGCCGTAGCTATAGCACAAATGCCTACAGGTCCGCATCCCAGGCACACGACAACAGACTCGTTTATCCCTAAATCAGGCCCGGGGATAGAGTTGGATGACGAGGCAAGACCTTTGGCCATTTGGATTCCAGTTTGTGGAGAAGAGAAGCTGGTGAGCCTTGACTCAGACTGTGTTCTGAGGCTCTGGATTGCCTGCGAGGCGGCATAGTATCCAGTGGGGAATATGTCACACATCATGATCAGAAGACGGCGGTCCAGGTCGGAGGGAACGGGTTGCAAGGTGCCATCTGCAAACGGCACTCGCGCGTATTCGGCCTGTCCTCCATCCAGGAGCTGTGTGCCAAATGCAGTACCTTGGACGCATCGATTGGTCAGGCCTCGACGACAGAACCAACATTTCATACTGCGCTTGTTAGTGGTGTTTGATGGTATTTGACTTCCTTACCAGACAGCAGAGAAGATGGACACCACTTCATCTCCTATAGAAAACAATGACACTTCGTTTCCAACTTCCTCGATTACTCCGACAAATTCGTGGCCCTGCACAGCTTGGTTAGAAGTAGTTGGAATTACAAAGGAGACTTACCATGATGTGTCCGGTTTCTGTCTTCTGGTGTCCTCGATACATATGGAGCTCACTGAAGCTGATTAA
Organism: Aspergillus carbonarius ITEM 5010; assembly: GCA_001990825.1. Taxonomy (NCBI): domain Eukaryota; kingdom Fungi; phylum Ascomycota; class Eurotiomycetes; order Eurotiales; family Aspergillaceae; genus Aspergillus; species Aspergillus carbonarius. The sequence goes on along the minus strand of KV907502.1, from coordinate 584,562 downwards.
TATCGTCACTACTTATATAATTTCAAACATACCTGCCACATATCCCGGCATATCGTACACGGACAATCGCATCTGTAGACTCGATTAACTTCGGTTTGGAGCGGTCTTCGACAGCAATCTCAAATGGGCCGCGAAAAACAACAGCCTTCATGGACATTCTGGATGGAAGTGGGAAGTATACTGTAAAACAATAGTCTGATTATTTGCAACGCTGACTTCACTCGTGGCAGTTTATCCTATATACTATGTTCGGCTTCTTACAATCTATCCGAGAAGCCGAAAACCCGACATCCTGCGGAGATGCCGCGCAATCACTTCGGCCACTTCTATAGTCCCAAGCATCAACGCCCTTGCTCTTCTGATCCCAGACTTTTGTCATCCAGTTACTGGCAGAAACATCTTTACATATATAATACCCAAAAGCATCCCATCAATGGTCACCAGCTATCCCCTCTAGTGATTCAAGCAAGCATTGCATCAAAATGACCGCAGATCTTTGCAACCTTCCTCTTCCCATTTCTTTCAGCAATATTTATCTGAATGGGGCCTACACACCATCTCACTCGTCTGAATCTTTCAGTCTTCATAACCCAAAGGACGACACCCTTGTGGCTGCAAATATTCCCATCGCAGATGACGTCGACGTGGATAAAGCCGTCGCATACGCAGAGTCGGCATTTCAGGGCCCTTGGTCTAGATTCACAGCCGCAGAACGCTCAGCCTGTTTTCGTCGGTTGGTGGATTTGCTTGAAGACCGGTTGGAAAAGATCCTCCGTCTGGATTCGCTGACTACCGGAAATCCGGTGTCGTTGATTCCGACGAGGGAGAAGGGTTATATTATTAATTGTTTGTTGTATTATGGTTCGTCATTTCTAACCCTCTTCCTTTGGGAAATTCCATAAGTCTAACAAAGTCCAGCCGGATGGACAGACAAGCACCGTGGCGATTACTTTCCCGCGGATGATGGATTCATTAAACTTGTGCGACATGAACCATTAGGGTGAGTGCTGTGCCCATGCACAAAATGATTCCGACCTTCTAACACGACCTTAGAGTCTGTGCTGCCATAAATCCCTTCAATTCCCCAGTGGCATCTCTGTTTATCAAAGCCGCCCCGTGCCTCGCCACGGGAAACGTGTTGATCGTGAAACCGTCCGAAAAAAGCCCTTTAGGTTCTCTAGCCATCATGCCGCTCTTCGAGGCAGCCGGGTTTCCACCGGGTGTTGTACAAGTCCTCACTGGAGATGGAAGTACAGGGGCGCGTCTGGCGAGCCATATGAGGGTTCGAAAGGTGACATGCACTTTCTAACTCTCGTGACATTCTCGAACCAGTATCTAATGATCGTAGATAAGCTTCACTGGAAGCGTATCCACAGGAAGAAAGATCCAAGTTGCTGCTGCACAGAGCAATCTGAAGCGTGTTACATTAGAGCTTGGTAAGTCTGCTACCAAGACTATTCTGTAGACGCATGCTAACATATTGTGTAGGTGGGAAAAGCCCGGCTATTATCTTCCCCGATGCGGATCTTGAAAACGCGGTGACCTGGTATGTCTCCTTCGCTTGGTCATACAATAGCTAACCTGTCCCAGGACCGTCAATGGCATCCTCGCTCGAACCGGGCAGGTGTGTGTTGCTGCGTCACGGGTGTACGTCCACCGATCCATCATCGACGATTTTCTCCAACGCTACACGGCCAAAATGAAAGCCGCTGTGAACGACATTGGCGATCCACAAGACCAAGAATACAAGTACGGACCGTTGGTAGACAGCAGCTCGTTCGAAAAGGTCTCTGCTATGATTTCGCGCGGAAAGCAAGACGCTCAATTGCTGGTCGGAGGAAATCGAATCGGCGATCGAGGCTGTTTTATCGAACCGACTGTTTTTTATGACCCGAATCCGGGGTCGGAGATATACCGGCAGGAGGTATTTGGTCCGGTATCGGTGATTCGAGTCTTTGATGCCGAGGATGAGGTGGTTAATATGGCTAATGATACCGAGTATGGTCTCATGGCGGGGGTCTTTACGGCGGATCTGAACCGTGCAATGCAGGTTTCGGAGAGGATCGAGGCAGGGGTGTGTGGAGTGAATTGCGTTACTGTGGTATGTTGAGTGGTTTGTGCTTCGACATGGATGGGTTTGAGGCTGACTAGGGCTTAGATGAATGTGCAGGTGCCGTTTGGAGGGAAGAAATCGTCGGGGATTGGGAGGGAGTTTGGTTCTAATGTGAGTTTTATTCTTCTCTTGTTGAGCTTGAAGCGAGGCTGATGTGGATAGGTTTTGGATGCTTATACAGAGCCGAAGACGGTTTTGATTTATGTTGGAAGGAATTGAACCTATCTTCCTAGTTTCGAGATTTAGTGGTGTCATCTCGGTTCCCCGTGCGCTATCCATTGTATAAACATATGGAGAGCATCAAGCAGAATCTCAGCTTCCTCAACAGTGTGTTCAGGTCTGCAGATGCGGGGTTGAGGAGCTTCATCAGCACGTAGCGGGACAAATCTGCAGGGACCATAATCCATGCTCATATACAATGGACCAAGCCTCGGATGGCGCAGAAGGGTCTCTAGTCAGTGTTGTTTCCTGGGTTGGTCTTGTCATCACGTTAAATCTGAGTCATTGTTGTGGCACCTACTCTTCACATTCTCTTGACGAGACACTTATGCCTCGGGATTCTGGATTCGATCTGCCTAAATGCATTGAGGGCTATTCTGCCGCCGGCTAATATGTACGGATTCGCCACGGAGAGATGAAATACATCCTGAGATATTGAAGTAGCGTTCGATCATAGCCTCGAAGACTGTCAAGGAACATGTGCACATAACGTATAAAAGCCAGAGTATGTTTCCATATCCTGACCGGAACTGTATTGGTGAGACTACAATCATCATCCAGATTCACCATGCTCATCTTTCTTTTACTGCTCGCCACCATTTGCTCTGCCACCGTCAGCAGCACTATATTCCCCAGGACCAGCCTACCCACGAGTTTCGAATGGGACTCGAGTGCCATCCTCATCGCCCCCAAAAACGACAGCCGGGACATTGCAGGAATCAAAGACCCGTCAATCATCCTGGTAGATGGGACGTACCATGTATTCGCGAGCACCGCAAAAGAATCCGGGTATAGTCTGGTGTACTTGAACTTCACCGACTTTGACGATGCCAACTCGGCCCCCTTCTACTACCTGGACCAAACCGCCATCGGCACCGGCTATCGCGCTGCACCGCAGATCTTCTACTTTGAACCACACAACCTGTGGTATCTAGTCTACCAGAACGGCAACGCCGCCTATTCAACCAATTCCGACCTCAGCGACCCAGCAGCATGGAGCGCTCCGACGAATTTCTTCGCCAGCCAGCCCGAAATTATCGCGGAGAACATCGGAAGCGGCTACTGGGTGGATATGTGGGTGATCTGCGATGCATCGAGCTGCTATCTCTTCTCGTCCGACGACAATGGCCATCTCTATCGGTCTGAGACCGCCTTCGCCGATTTCCCATCGGGAATGGGCAACACCGTGATCGCATTGTCCGACGAGGCCGACATCTACGACGTCTACGAGGCTTCGAACGTCTACCACCTCGGCGACCACCAATACCTCCTGCTGGTGGAAGCAATCGGCAGCGACGGCAACCGATACTTTCGCTCCTGGACATCGAACAATCTCACAGGCACCTGGACCGGGCTGGCCGACACCGAAGCAAACCCTTTCGCACGGTCCAATAACGTCCAGTTCAACGGCACGGCCTGGACCAAGAGCATCAGTCATGGGGAGATGATTCGGACGCAGGTCGACCAAACTATGACGATTAGTACGAGTCAGTTCCGGTATCTCTACCAGGGCGTGGATCCGGCGGCCAGCGAGGATTACAATGCGTTGCCGTGGAGGCTGGGCCTGTTGACGCAGACTTAGCCCACGCCCAGAGCCACTTTTCCAACGAGTTGTCTCGGTGGCGCAATTGGTAAGCTCCTCTGCCTTGAAACATTCCATCCTTCAGTTACTAATTCAATTCAACAGGTTAGCGCGTACGACTGTTAATCGTGAGGTTGAGAGTTCGATCCTCTCCCGGGACGCATCTTTTTTGCTTTTTTTTTTATCCCTGATCCGAGGGTATTCCTTGTTTCGGTTTTTGATGAACAGATTTTAGCCTGGTTGGCACTGGACAGAGTCAAGATTAGCGTTGTGATTTCCAATGGATTGGTGAAGTGGGTGGGATCAATTTTTTTTACTGGCGGATATTCGAAGCTGTCTTGTTGTGTCGGGTTGACTCGGCTACCACCACAGTGTTACTCCGGTGTCTGTCCATCCACTGTAGTGAATTAACGCTGTAGAAGAATGCAAGATGCTCGGTGGAGGGGTGGAGTTGGTGATGGGTCACTGCATCATTCGTAGATGCCTCTATGTCGCGGTCTCCCAATTATAGTAGTATCGACAGTTCCAGATCTATAGTATCTATAGAAGGGGCGGATATATATAGCTGACCTTCCCGCCCCCAAGTTGTCGCATCTTGAATGCCAACAGCCTCGTCAGGGACTGATCAAACAAGAATACCCCCAGCAAGACTACTAGTAATTTCCCATAACCCACAATCATCCAATATACAGACCTGAAGATGTAGCGATGCAGGACAGTCGAAGGTGGGGGACCAAAGATCACATGACTGATCTATGGGAATTGTCAGTGCCAACACAAGACCCTAGAATTATCCCCCAAAAATGGCCCCCATCAGAACGTCGAATTTGTTGCCCACCGCATCCTATCGGACCCCAACGGGCCAAACCACCTGACTGATGGGTTGGTCCTGGTCGATTCATTGGGAAGGGATCCCCAGGGCCGGCGAAACCTGGGAGAATCCCAAAATCCCAACCCCGACGGTCCCGCGCGTAAATCCGCGCCGGGGGAGCTCCGTCTCTGCGCCGGGAGAATCGCACCATTCAACTCTATCACCACCACCTGCAGCGACGACCTCGCAGATCCCATCGTCCTCCCGCCTGTCACATGTTGGACCAGGATGTCCACCGGAGACCGTCTTGTTCCCGACCTCACGATAATGCTGCAGTGCTAGGTGCGGAAACATGCAGCAGGAGCCTTGTCCGCAGGATGCCAGCCCCTGTCCGTTAATGCATCCGGATATTGCTATCTATCACCTGTCAGACTGCAGAACTCCTGCTGAAGAACACGAGCTCACTCGGTGAAGCCAATCCTTCAGTTTACCCCCGCTTCCTTGTCCCCCCGACTAAGCTTTTCCACGCATAGCGCCAGTCCCTGGGCTGATCCAAGGTTATTGGGCATGTGCTGCTCTGATTGGTGGTAGCACCGGATGCGATTTACCCCCCTCATCGCTACCGAGTCCGCCTGGCAGGCACATGGTGGGGATCACTGGCTGAGGCATTCTAGAAAACTGGCCGACTTCAGTCCCGAGGGTGGGGCGTCGCGTCCACCTTGGTCCGACACGCGTGGCCTGAGCGTAACTGCCGAAGCACTCTGCAGTCTGCATATTGCAGACCCCGTCGGGGATGATTTCCCCTAGCACGGAAGCCCGGCGAGTCTGTCTACGACTAGTCCCCCTTGCAGCTAACATGCCCGCGGGCGTTCCAAGGGCTGCGACGGAGTCCCGGCCAGGCACGCCCGCTGATTGGTGGCCGGGGCGGTGCTGGGGCTAAATCCTGGCCCTCCTTTTCCAGCGCCAGGAGCGTCTAGTCGCATTTCCTGCGCCATTGCGACGCCTCCTATCATCGGCCGGGGTAAGGAGGCCTAGTTCGTGTCATCGTGCCCCAACGGGACTTCCCCCGACAGCCATGGCCCGTTGACGGCACGTCTTGTCCCCGTCCCTCTCCTCTCCTCTCCTCTATAAAGGGGAGATCGCCACCGTGGTCAGACCTGGGATTCAGCAGATCATCTCCTCAATCGCATCCTGCGTGTTTCACCGATCTCACGATGTTCTTCCGCAGAGAGTTGGGGGCTGTCGCAGCCCTATCCACGCTGGCTCATGCTGCCCCTGCTCCGGTGCAGCGTCGGGGTATGTCTCACTCCCCATTCACAGGTTCAACATGTACCAACCCCACTAGATATCACCTCGGCCGTCTTGGACAAGATCGACCTGTTCGCCCAATACAGCGCCGCGGCCTACTGCTCGTCCAACATCGAGTCGACCAGCACGACTCTGACCTGCTCCGTGGGCAACTGCCCTCTCGTCGAGGCCGCCGGTGCCACCACCATCGATGAGTTCGATGAGTATGCCCCTCCCCAGTCCCCACGGCCCTAACCCCTACTCCATACCTCCCTACTAACCCCTCACAGGACTAGCGAATATGGGGACCCTACCGGATTCGTCGCCATCGATCCGACCAACGAGTACATCGTGCTCTCCTTCCGGGGCAGCTCGGACCTCGAGAACTGGATCGCCAACCTGAACTTTGGCCTCACCTCGGTGAGCGACATCTGCTCGGGCTGTGAAATGCACAGCGGCTTCCACGAAGCCTGGGAGAACATCTCCGCCATCATCACCTCCAAGGTGGAGGCTGCGGCCGCCGAGTACCCGGATTACACTCTGGCCTGCACGGGACACAGCTACGGCGCGGCTCTGGCTGCCATTGCCGCCACCGTGTTCCGTAACGCCGGCTACACCGTTGAACTGGTACCCTATTCCCCTCCCTTCCTCTACCCTTCAGCAGAGATGTTAACAATAAACAGTACAACTACGGCCAACCCCGCATCGGCAACCTCGCTCTGGCCGAATACATCACCGACCAAGGCGACAACTACCGCGTCACCCACACCGACGACATCGTCCCCAAGTTGCCTCCCAAGTTGCTGGGTTACCATCACTCCAGCCCGGAGTACTGGATCACCAGTGGCAACGATGTGGCCGTGACGGTCGATGACGTGGAAGATATCGTGGGGATTGATTCCACCGCTGGTAACGATGGTACGCTGCTGGATAGCGTGAAGGCTCATCGTTGGTACACCATTTATATCAGTGAATGTTCTTGATCATCGCTGCCTCGTTGCAAATAAGCTATGCGATGGGAATGTGACATGGGGGGAAACACTCGCCAGGATTGTATATAGGTTTTCTTTTCTTTTTTTTTTTTTTTACTTAGTATTTATTTCATGATAATAATAATCTCATATATATATTGATGACTATAGAAACCAAACTCTACAATCGACCACACAAAAATAGATAGTAAAGTAAAGTACGGAGTACGGAGTAGTTTCTGTGACCCGAAAAATCCCCGACCCGCCCACTCTCCAAACCCAAACCTAAACCCAACTAAATACTAATTCACTTCTGATGTTTCACTTATTTCCCCCCCCCAAACTAACCTAAATCAAGCATAGATTAGATTCCCCCCCCCCGGCCGCCGCCCTTAACCAATAACATACCTACCCCTTTCTACACCTCAGATTAAGATCCACAGTTCGGGTTGTCCTGACTCGTGTTTAAATGGAAAATTAAATAGTGTGTGTTGGGTCCGTGGATGGGGTGATTTATTTCTTGCATTGGGGGAGAGAATCGATTACGTCTGGTTTTATTTTATTTTATTGATTTGTTGAGAGTGGTGTAGACATTTTAGTTTGGTTCATTGGTTTGGGTTAGTCTAGTTGGGGTTAGTTAGGGTTAGATAGTGGGTTGGTTGGTTGGTTAGCGTAACGGTTTGGTTGAGTTATCTAATGAATAGGTAGGTAGGAGGATGTGAGATGTGAGAGCTGGAGTGAAAGGGGTAGGAAATTGACCGGGAGATAGATACATTTAGTAGAAAGATACGGCAGTACTTTGTAGGTAGTTATAGAGTGTAGCCGTATGCAGTGAAGTGAAATAGTTAATTTCGACGTCCGGAATCTCGGGGAAAATGAGGATGAAGGAGGTGGGGACGGAATCAAGCGGATTAATCAGCTCGAAACCGCAGCTGTGCCAACTTACCTAGATAACTGATCAGATGCGATCAGATGGTGGAGGACAATGTCCAGCTCGGTGTTCCAGGATGGACTAACTGTATAAGCCAATTTGCAATAAGATCGAAATTTAGTAAATTTGCTTTATTCTTTCATCTCTATGAGTTCAGTCTGTTGTTTGATTTTCTCTATACTTCTATCTATACTATAGGGCAGTCTCCTGCGTGTCGTATCCTTGGTTGCAAGCACGTCTTGTGAGGAAGATGAAAGGGAACTGCAGTCTGCCAGGTTCTGTCTTCGTTACAGCTACTATTATTTTAGATACTCCAACTGGGGGAATTCTTGGCTGGTTTGTGAATCCGAATATTTGTAGATGACTACCCGTGTATCTGTGTCGGCTAGCATCAAGATGACTTTATCCGGGTGTCACCCTTTTTACAGCCAGGAAGTAATGTTGCATGTTCAGGCATCGATGCCACGGAATGGGAACTGCCTTCTTCATAGTGCCCATCTCCAGAATCATATTCTCTCCGCGAAGTACAAGGCGAATGGGAGCAGCTCAGAGATAAAAGTATCTGAATAGAATCTTACAGCTATGGTTCATAGTATCTATAAAGATTCCAGGATATTATTATAGTACAGAAGCAGGTTCATATGCTCCAGAGGTTTATGGTGTTGAAAAGGTGAACCGCGAAGTCTGTAGAGTATCATCATCCCTTCTTTTCGTCAGGACCACGCTGCAAAGAATGGATCACCAGTGCACGGACATCCGGTGGCAGACCAGGTTGCTTAAGTCTTCGCAGTATTTCAAGCCATGGTGGCGTCTTAGTGATGAAGGGTCCCGCTCAAAACTTTTGATGTTCGTTGGTGAATTCGGGTGACCACGGGCTTTATTTAGTGACTTCTTGCTGCCGATTATGTCGCTGCCATCTTCAAGGTTCATCCTAGGTGGAGAGAGTCGCGCACGGCCTACCATCCTCCCTATATCTTTCATCCGGAGAGAAAACCAGCGACGGCGTCAGAACTTGGACCTGAGGCAGAAAGCGGCTGACAAAGCGAAAGTTAACCGGAACGGATCATTCAACCTCCGGTCCCGAGTCACCTGACCCACCCCGTTTCGGGGGGTCTTGCGAGGGCATGGAACCCTCACCTTCTCCATCATTCGGTAGGGTAGATCTTATCTTCTTTTACATAGTACATCGTACCTCTTCCCCCACTTGACACTTGACCGGCTCCACCGGCCAACCGACCCGATGCAGTCTCCTCTGAGTCAGCGGAGATATCTAACTAGTTATCCCAACCAGGGGCTGCTCAGAATGTCTATCGTCAGGGGCATGGCATCTTGGACGCACCTTGCGAGGCGTGCGAGGAGGATTGCTGAGGCGGATGACTGAATCCCCGCTAAGGCGGAGGGATTCCTGACTCAATTGGCTGAGATGCTAGAACAGACGACCGGACCAATCGCCGGTCCCGACTAACCTCGAATTCCACCCCCGATGGCTTAACCTGAAGCTTCCGGCCCTGGTCCTGACTTCTAAGGCTTCGGCTGCACAGGTCCCCCACCTCGTTCTGGAGCCTATATGATGGACCGTCGGCCCCTCGCGGTCCTCCTTCGCCCATCATTTCAGACTTCCTCGCAACCATGCCAAGCACCCCGTTCAAAGTCATCGTCGTGGGCGGCGGCCCAGTCGGTCTCATCGCCGCCCACGCACTCAGCCATGCGGGCATCGAGTTTGTCGTACTCGAACGCAGGGAGTCGGTGGTCCTGGACCAAGGCGCCAGTCTAGTGATTGGTCCCCCCACGCTGCGAGTGTTGCACCAACTGGGCCTCCTCGATCAACTGATGGCCATTGGCGGGCAGGTTAACACGAGTCTGACATTTACTCAACAAGGGCACGCTTTCCGCGACTCCAACTGCTTTCAGATTCTGCAGAAAAAGTAACTTCCTCCCCGAACGCATCAATTCCATGTTCACGGCATGCTGATCGCTTCGCACCAGCCATGGCACCACGCCGGTCGCCTTCCACCGTGCCCACCTGATCCAGACCCTGTACGACGAACTCCCTGAGAAAGCGAAAAGCGAGTACCTGGTCAACAAACAAGTCAGCGATATCGAGTCCCACGACACGGGCGTCCGAGTGACCTGCGCCGACGGCACCTCCTATGAAGGATCCATGGTCATCGGGGCGGACGGGGTCCACAGCAAGACCCGGCAAGTGATGCGTCGGCTCGCCTTGGCTGCAGATCCCGCGCGGGCCTGGGATGCCGAGAATCCCTTCACGGCCGCATACAAATGCGCGTGGTGCAGCTTTCCTCGGAGGACCGAGGTTGGGGACACCACCGAAACCCAGAACAAGGACCACTCCGTCATGTATCTCTCCGGGCGCGAGCGCGGGTGGATCTTCCTGTACGAGCGCCTGCCGCAGCCAACCACCGAGCGAATCCACTACACCCCCGAGGACATCGAGGCCATGGCGGAGCGGTTTGCCGAATACCCCATCACCGAGACGCTGCGAGTGAAAGATGTGTACGCGGAGCGGTTCACTGCCGGCATGGCCAATCTAGAGGAAGGCATCCTGGAGCACTGGGGCTGGGGACGCATCGCCCTCGTGGGCGACGCATGTCACAAGTACACCCCGAACGCGGGACTGGGCCTCAACAACGGCATCCAGGATGTAGTGGTGCTGTGTAACGGATTGCACAAGGCGCTGCAGAGCGCGACGGAGGCACCACTGGATACCGCCACGTTAGGTCGTGTGTTCGAGGAGTACCAGACCGAGCGAGCAGCGCCGATCCACCAGGATGCGAAACGGTCGGCGCAGCTGACCCGGCTGCATGCGTGGGCCAATACGTTTTACTACGTGATGGCGCGGTACATCCTGTCGTGGGGGGTGATTGAGGGGCTGTTGCTCAACTATCAAGCTGCTTCCAAGATAAAGCAAGGCCCAGTGTTCAAGTACATCTCGGCGACGGAGCCATTTACGGGGACTGTGAAATGGGATCATCCATTGGATGGACAGGCCGGATGAATCCAAGTAGACCTAATCTATACCTCTACCTCCTTCATGTGTTAGCGGCTATGCAATGGTTCCATGATCTTCCCTCAACCGATAAAACTCCAAGTCAATCTGGCCTGTCCCCAACAAGGCAATATCCCTCTGGAGACTGTCAGACGCACGCGATATTTGTGGGAAATCCGCCATCGGCTGCTGAATCAGATGCGGGGAACCCCCTCATGGCTGCCGATCTCGTCTCTGCAGGACACGGACATGCAGGTCAGCTCCGTCCAGGGTGCTGCAGGGGGCTGCTGACGCTCGGTGCAACAACCCCCGATGTTGGATTTTTCCACGTATGGATGAGCACTCCATCTGCTGGACAGGATAGATGGGATCTTGACTCCATACTTATACTCTCCAGAATCCCCCATCCCCACCCCCACCACTTCCGGCTACCCAACAATCCCTCAATCAACCTGCCAAACACCCGTCACAATGAAGCCCTCCATCCTCTCCCTCCTCGCAACCTCCCTTCCAACCTCCCTAGCCACCACCATCTACCTGGCGGGTGACTCCACCATGGCCACCGGCGGCGGTGGCTCCGGTACAGATGGTACGTAAACCCCCCTCCCTTCCTCTTACCTCTTACTACTTCCCCTTCCCCAATCCCTAACCCCCCCCCCCCCACACACAGGCTGGGGCAACTACATCGCCCCCTACCTCACCAACACAACCAGCAACCCTACCACCCTCTCCAACCAAGCCGTGGCCGGCCGCAGCGCCCGGTCCTACACCCGCGAAGGCCGCTTCACGACCATCGCCTCCACCATCCAACCCAACGACTGGGTAATCATCGAATTCGGCCACAACGACGGCGGCACCCTATCCGCGACCTCCGACAACGGCCGGACCGACTGTTCCGGCAACGGGACCGAAATCTGCTACTCGGTATACGACGGGGTCAACGAAACAATCCTCACGTTCCCCGCGTACCTCGAAAACGCAGCCACGCTCTTCCTCGACAAGGGCGCCAACGTGATCATTTCGTCCCAAACACCGGATAATCCCTGGGAGACGGGGACGTTTGTGTACGACCCGACTCGATTCGTGGGGTATGCGCAGTTGGCGGCGGAGCGGACGGGCGTGGCGTATGTCGATCATGGGGGGTATGTGGCGGCGGTGTTTGAGGAGTTGGGAGAGACGGTCGTGGATGGGTTTTATCCGGTGGATCATACGCATACCAGTGTGGAGGGGGCGGAGGTGGTGGCGGAGGCGTTTTTGAGGGGTGTGGTTTGTGCCGGGGTCGGGTTGGAGGAGTTGTTGGATACGGGGTTGAGTGGCTTGGGGGGAAGTTGTTTGGATGAGTAGATTTTGGTTCTAACTGCATGTTCTCATGTTCTCATGTCTTGTGTGTGTGTTTGGTTTGGGTTCGATGGATGGGGTTATGCTAGGTGGTGGGTGGTGCATCGTGAATATCATGGTCATAGTGGGTCTCTCTGTGCGTGTGTCTAAGGAGAGTCGAGTAGGGTAGCGTAGAGAGTAACAGGACAGGTTGGGATTGGGTTGGCTGTGGCATGCACAACCTGGTTACTATACAGAACCCTGTGTGCCCGTTGACTCGGCGGGGGGCACGCTCATTTTAGAATCTCGCTACCTACGGACGTGTCCTTTTCTAGTCAACCCTCCAGTCTACGTGGTAGGAGGATGGATAGACAGCGCTTGTATGATATTAATTATATGGCTCAGGCAACTATATATGGTTATGCTCATTAGTCGTGTCTCGTAACGGTCATCCAACTCACTCGGCCAGTGTGGCCTTGACGATGCCGCGCCTTTCGACTCGTTGGTAGTACTGCGTCAGGCTCGGGTATCTCGTCCCCGACAATAGCTCTGTTGTCTGCGCGATGTCCCGCAGGACCGGCCACAGCGAGCAGTCGTCAATACCGAACACGGCGCCACTTAGGTACGGCTGTCCGTCTAGGGCATCCTCCCACGGCGTCAACGGCAGCTCGCCTGTGCCCTGGCGTTGGTAGTTCCGCCAGCTGGCGAGGAGGTCGTCGATGGCTGTCAAGTGATGTCCCCCCCGCAGCACGTCGACCCCAGGTCGCACAGACGCCGCCGCATGTTGCGCAAAGTGGCTGAGGATGATGCCGTCACCGGCCAGCTGGGCGCCGTCGGCGGCAATATAAAGCGGGCGCGCACCGTGTGTTGAGGCGGATTGCGACTCGTCCGAGCTGGTCTCATAGCGGATGCCGTTCTCGCCCAAACACAGACGCACACGGAGATTGGCCACGGCGTCAGACCCCAAGATGAGTTTGGTCGTACAGGCCGTGACAAAGTTGACCACATCAAACCCGCCGCCATACACTCCCTCCCAGTTGAATTCCGTTGCGTGGTTCTCCTCCCCGAACGCTCGGATGATGCGCTCCGTCTCCGCCGCATCGCCGTGAATCACTGGGTGCGCACCCTCCTGCGACTTGGAAACCGCCCCCTGGCCCCAGATCGTGTCGCCCGCGGGGTCCAAGAATGTACCAATATGGCGGAAGGTCAGTGAGATGCGCTGCCCCTGATAAGCGCGTTCCTCGATCGACTTCTCTGCGTCCGCACGTTTGTCGGGTCGGATACCATGCAGCCACCGCATGTTGGTCTTCTCCCCAAGGACAAACAGCGATTCATGTGGCATGGGAATGCGTTGCGTCTGTCGACCCGATTCCGAGTCCTGCGAAGCCCCCTTGGTGCGAAGGACCATGACCCGCTGCGCGCCCAGACTGACATTGCAGATCGAGGAGCCGCGGACAATGTCGAGGGTCTTGTCGGAATGCTCGGAAATCCGGTCCTGTCCGTCCCGGTAGAGCTGGATCAGCGCATGATTTAATGGGTGACCGAGAATGCGCTCGACAATCGCGCGCACCCGGTTCACCGTCGCAGTGAAGGGTTGCAGGGGCGGGGACTCGTCTGCCGGATGGCGATAGATCGGAATCGATCCGTCAGCCAGCGGCCTCCCCTGCACAGCCACTAGTCGAGGCACCTGCCCCGACAGATGATACATCTTCTGCCAAGCCACCTCCCCGCGAATCTTCTCAAATGCCTCGGACGGCAGGTCGAGGTCGTAGATGATGCGGGAATCACCCTCGCCAATTACATCGCCCGGGCGGTATACATCGGGCTTCTTGGACTTGCCGCTCCGTCGCTTGTCCGATCGCGACGCGGACTCCGGCTTTGCATCGGATCGTTTCGGGCGACGGACTCTACTGCGGATCTTCTTCTCCCCTGTTCCACCCTGTGATGCACCGCCGTGCGACTCAGAGCCGTAACGAGCACGTGCGCGCGTCAAGTCCGCCAGCTCCTGCAGATCGCCGTCCTCGTTGTCGGTGAACTCCGCCAGTATATCATCAATCCTGCGCCGTCCCCCGCTCGACGCCGACTCCGGGCTCTTTTCCCTGGCGATCGGAGGCGTGCTCGGCTTGACCTCGAGCTCATCCATGACGTTCTCAATACCGGCGGGGGTGACCGGGTGCAAGGGTCGCGGACCACCTTTCCGCGCAATTTCCTCCGTCTCCTCCCAGTCGAGCTCCTCCAACAGCTCCTGAGTAGTGATCCCATTCGCGCCGAATATGTCAGCCATGCGGCGCATGGATTCTTCATGGCGCGCAAAGCTGCGGAACCCGAGACAGTCCTCGATCAGGGTGACGGTAAAGCCGTGGCGCACGGCATCGAGGGCGGTGGCGTAGACGGAGACGTTGGACAGCGATCCGCAGAGGTAAATCTCGGTGATGAAACTGGTGCGAAAGGACAGGATCAGGCTTTGGTCTTGCAGGGCGGAATATTCGGTCTTGTCGATCAGCGTATCGGCCTCCATGTCGATGGCGGCCAAGATAGGGGCAGGGAACTGTGCGCCGGCCGTCTGGGGAACACAGCATTGTGGCGGGTTCACGGAGAGGAAGGCTTCCTCGTCGACGGGCGGCGGTGGATCCTCGTCTCCGGGATCGAGACCTTCATCGTCCTCAGTCTGGTTCCTCCTCGTGTCCTGGTCCATGCGACCGAGCACGACCAAATCCTGCGCATCGGACGGACACACTACGGGTTGTCGGGTGTGGTAGTGGGAGCGCACCCAGACGACCTCGCCATTGCGACGAAAGGCGGTGGCGAGCTGCGGAAGGAGATCGAGGAACTCGGCGGTGTTGGACACGTGCAGGGCTCCGTTGGGGCGGACGAAGTCATTCTGAAAGTCCAGCAGGAGAAGGGCCTTGCGAGTGTGGATGGTGGGCAGATTGGTAAACTGGGCAAAGAAACTCATGGTCTCGACATGGTAGGTAAGTAAGCGATGGGCGGGGTGGATGCGCTGAGACCGTCGGGATGTTAATCGAAGGTCATGGGGCGGGACGGTGGAACATGGAGGAGGGAGGTGAAGACTGGGTACGGGTGAAGATGGAAGGGAAAGGAGGAGATGACGAGAGGCAAGGCGGAACGGAGGCGAGAAAGCGATGGAAAGCAGAGAAGAAGCGGAGCTGAAGATTGAGCGGTTTGCGATGTTTGGGGTGTTTGGTCGGTCGGTGGGAACTGCCGGGCGGAGCCTCAGGCAGCGGGCCCGACCCGTGACCGCCACGCGGAACCCTTTTCCGCCTCACCAATGGCGATCAGGAAGCATCTCGTTGCGGGATTGGATGTGAACTCTGAAGCTAGTTCCCATTAGCTAGTCGTTAGGTCTACTAGGTAGCAAATAGCAATCCCTGGGGGCAAAATTGAATTTCCCGTGACAGGTCGACAGCTACGTTCCAAGCGAGCCAGGCCGGGCAACCGTGGATAAGGGCTGCCCGGCCGGGCGGGACCCGTGCTCCACCTGCTCCATTCGGCATGGTGTCCGGTGCCTCTGGGATCCTTCGAGGGCCTTCATTCTTCATTGATGTCAGGTCACATCTTATGAGTTCAAAGACAGCTATTCAATTGACAGGGCCCAGAGTGCTTCCGATCGGAGCGAGAATGTTCATACACCAGATGCTATCAGCAATCCATATTAGCCTGCAATTAACAGGCAACAGGATCCTGCCACCAATCGGTCGGGCAGCCTGCAGACTCGGCCGAGACCAGGATGACTTGTCGATCATATCGTTCAATCAGGCAGGGATCCCCGTCTGTGTAACTTACATCCTCGAGTGTTCCTAAATAGGAAGTGGTAGGGTGAGCAACGCCGGATCTCAGAGCTATTGTCAAAAATAAAAATAGTCAGTGTCACAGCCGATCTATCACATAAATGACCTCCACTCTCATTACACCTGGGTATATGCGGAGGAGCAGTCATGGGGGTGCACAGGAGGAGATCTCTAATTTCCGGCAGTCTATCAATATGGTCCATCGCAAGTACAGGCCATCATACATAACCACCCTTCGCTCAAGATGTGTGTGAAGTTAGAAAGTGGTCAATTGATTTCTGCATAATAGCTAATGCAGCCGTAAGAAGCCGTCACATCGAGCGACACTGTATGCGATGCCTTGGGTCCATAGACACCCGTCTCTGTCCAGTATAAATCCGCTACCTTTCTTGACGTGGACTCTCTGGAGGTTAGTCTGCTTTACCTTCCTTATCTCCTGGCAAGCAACCGCCTTCAATACTACTCTGCCCTACGCAGCCCCTTCCAGCCAATCGTTCGCCGATTCCGAGCACAACGACCGTCAGCGAGTCGTCCGGGACACTATTACTACTTAGTACAGCACCAGCTTCTAATCTGCCCTACTGCCACAGAAATAGTCGAATTCTTTGAGCGGCCACGATGCAGACCAGTGTTGCCGAGCTGCATTCACCACTTCCCGGCCTTGTGCATCGCGAGGACGCACCCGGACTACCAGCCAGCCTTCACATTTGACCTGATGATAGCTGGATGTGTGTGATTGCAATCAAATGGATCAGCTTTGGTCAGACGGCCATGCGAGACTGCCGCTGCCATGTCCGCTGATGTCAGCACAGAAAGATGTCGGTCACATGATCACCTCATGGCGATCAAACTTTCCATCGTGCAGACGCCACGTCGAAGACAGCATGGCGGTCACTCTGGGAGATGAAAGAAGTGTCTTTACGCACAAGGCTTTGGCCCCGGGCAGAGCAGACTCCTAGATAAGCCGGCTTGAGGTAGAGACTCCTATGGCTGTTGTTGGAACCGGTGAGTGATGCTGATGCAGGGCGGGATCGGCTTCTACGTCTGATGCATCAGACGTCTAGCATGGACGGGGCAGTTGGGACTCGGCGCTGAGAGGTGTTGTCGACCCGAGTAGAGGTTATGAATGTTTGTTGGTGGGATGGTCAGTGGCTGAGCAGATAAAGTTTCTTGCCTACGGCGGCTAACACAGAAAGCATGCCCATCATTGCCGCTCACGCTGCCGAGAGGGACCCTGCCAGACTTGTCCCTGCCGACAGGCGATAACCTCCGTATCCACGAGCTGTTGGGGGCCAGCTGGCCCGTCTCCACGTGGGGGGTCTTCCAACAACGTGTTTCACCCGGTCGATCTGAATTCCTTTCAGATCGCGTCAGCTGACAGGATGGCGCGTGTGTAACATGTATGCCTGTTCCCGGCCGTATTTTTGAATCCTTCGTAAGCGATGAAGAGTCATTCTGAGCATCAAGGCTCGGCGGTGTTTCATTGTCCGGGGCGTAGTCTGGCTGTATGTCCATGGACGTGGATCCATGGACGGGGATATAGGTATAAAAGGGGGTTGTGCGGTTTGTAGCCAGAGTCAGGCAGTCACTGTTCCTGTAGCAATCTTAGCACTTCTCTGGTGAACAAGCCTATTCGATCTGATTGAATCGACTTTCGCACCGCATTCAGAGTCCACTGGTTCCAGTGACAACCAAGCATGACCGCATTCAAATTCCTCGCGGCCATAGCGGCCTTCGGACTGCGCGTTGCCAGTGCTGTCCCCCATAATCTCTCCTCCGTGTCCTTTGACTATATCGTCGTCGGGGCTGGCTCTGCCGGACTGACGGTGGCCAGTCGCCTGTCTGAAGATCCGTCCGTCTCCGTGGCCATCGTCGAGGCGGGCACCTGGTCCGAGTTGATGACGGGCAATCAGAGCCAGATTCCCGGCCATGACTTTTATTACAACGGCAAATTGCCCAACGACACGAACCCCAGGGTGGAGTGGGGGTTTGTCACCACCCCGCAGGCCGTAGGTCCCCCCTCTTGCCTGGATTCCCTTTACTCACCAACACACAGGGGGTCAATGGGCAATCCATTCACTACAGCCGCGGCAAGTCGGTAGGCACCCCCCCCTCCCAGCCCTAACTTGTCACTGGCTAACTGCTCAGCTGGGTGGCTGCACCAACCTGAATTATATGGGCTATACCCAAGCCACCGAAGGATCGCTGCAGCTGTGGGCTGACACCGTGGGCGATGCCTCGTACGCCTACAACGCCTCGTCCTACTATTACCGCAAGAGCTTGAATTTCACTCCCGCCAACATGCATCTCCGCCTGGCCAATGCCACCCCCTCCGAGGCCCCCGGTTCCAGCGCCACGGGGGGACCGCTGCACATCACCTTCCCTTCCTGGGCACAGAGCTTTAGCACCTGGATTTCCCTCGCCATGAATGCCATGGGCATCCGGTCCACCGACTCCTTCACCGATGGCCACCTAAACGGCTCTTCCTGGGTGGCTTTGACCATCGATCCGACCACTGGCCACCGAGCCTCTGCCGCAACCACCTTTCTCGCCGATGCGGTCAACCGCCCTAACCTACACATCTTCGACCTCAACCTGGCCGAGCGCATCCTCTTTGATCCCCACCGCGTCGCCCGCGCCGTCCAAATCACCTCTCTCACCAACACCACCCAGCCTACCAACATCACCACGACGCTCCATGCCCGCCGCGAGATCATCCTCTCCGCCGGGGCCTTCCAAAGCCCTCAGCTCCTCCTCGTCTCCGGCGTGGGTCCCGCCTCCCTTCTCGAACAACACAACATCCCCCTCGTCGCGGACCGTCCAGGTGTCGGCCAAAACATGAGCGACCATCCCTTCTTTGGAATCGCCTACCGAGTCAACGTCGAGACCTCCTCCGCCCTGCGATACGGCGATGCCAACGCTCTAGCCATCGCGGCCTTCAACGCTAACGGGACCGGTCCCCTCGCCAGTCCCGGAGGCGACTTTGCCGGCTACGAAAAACTCCCTGCCTCCCTCCGCACCTCTTTCTCCAACACCACCCGTGCCTACCTCTCCCGTCTGTCCTCAGACTGGCCTGAGATTCAATACCTCACTCTCCCTGACTTTGTCGGGGACTTTGAATCCCGAACCGCGTCCGCCCCCACGGACGGATACCAGTACGCTACGCTACTAGCTACCCTAATCGCCCCGTCCTCCCGCGGAAACGTCAGCATCTCCTCCTCGAGAATGTCCGATCCGCCATTAATCAATCCCAACTGGTTAACCACGGAGCAGGACGTCGAGATGGTAGTGGCGGCGTTTAAGCGGCTGAGGCAGATCCTGGAAGCCCCCGTCATGAAGAACGTGACGATCGGAGAGGAGTATTATCCGGGTGGGGAAGTGAGTACGGATGAGGAAATCTTTGCTCAAATTCAAAAGAGCTTCAATACGATGTATCATGCGAGTACGTCGTGTCGGATGGGGAGGGAGGAGGATCCATGGGCGGTGGTGGATAATCGAGCGAGGGTGTTTGGAGTGGAGGGTTGTAAGTATCCTTTTGTTTACTCCCTTGATTCTTCCTTTCCTATTCCTGGGTTTTCTCGAGATAAATTGGCCGCGAAAGAGACGAAGGGCTAATTGATAATATATAGTGCGCGTCGTCGATGCCTCTGCGTTGCCGTTCCTGCCTCCGGGATTGCCGCAGGCTACTATCTGTGAGTTTCTTCTCTTTGCTCCTGTGGAGGAGGGTGTGATAGCTAACGGGATTCTGGATAGATATGCTAGCGGAAAAGATCGCAGATGATATTAAGAGGGGAAGGTAATCTAGATTAGCCCAGGGGATTGTATGATGGGTGTGATAAAATGGTCGTGTCATGGATATAGACTTTCTTCTTATTGCTTACTTCGCTTTGGACTGGTTTCAAATGTTATAGAAATATATTCAAATAATATGTGCCTGTGATGCTGCCGTGTGGGAGGTGTCATGTAGTTGAATTAGGGTTCCCCACCCTTGCCGTATGTGTTGCACAACGGCGCAACGGGGAGTTGGAATAAAGTGTGGCGGTCGTACAGCCACGAATCGGGCTGTGAAACCAGCAATAGAGTTTATTGGGACTACTAATGTGCTTTGCTGGGTGATAGTATTTGATGTGGTACTTGTTACCCTCTGGGTTTGATGTGTTGTGTCTGGTATACGGCAAGGATGATTGTATACTATTTATTTCCTAGCAGATGCAACCAGTGACCTGGTAAATTTTCACACATCGAAGAACTGCACACTCGAGTCATTTATCTTGGTTAATCACATGTAATTATTCCACCTCAAAATGTGCCCGAATTCTTTCTTCGAACTACCCTACCAATCAACCCCCCTTCCTAATGATATCGGATCACCTGCCTCCACAGTGCTTGTCTCCAACAACTGCTACACGCAAAAGCAAAGCCCCCAAATATATTTCCATCAACCAGGCCCTTTCCCTCAACAAGGTCCCATAGCTCAGTTGGTTAGAGCGTAACGCTAATAACGTTAAAGTCGAGGGTTCGAGCCCCTCTGGGACCATCTTTTTGGTGGACTTTCCCGTCCATATCTTTTTCTGCTAGGGATACAGATTACTGATGGATCCATTCCACCGCCTCGGCAACACAACACAAGAATAAAACCTCTCCCCTCTTGCCCAATACATCCACACAAACCATTCACAATCACCATATATACTATCCCTCACCCAGTCAAATCTACACAACCTCCGCCTCCAAAATCGCCTGTGCCGCCAACGCCGACCTCCAAACCCTCACCACCCGATACCCCGCCTCCCCCAACAACCCCCGCCACTCCGTCTCCGTACGCTCCTTACCAGCCACCATGACCATCATGGTCAGATCATACGATGTAGCATGCGGATGTGCCTCCATCTCCGGCACAACATGATCATGAACCAACAGTCGACTATAGCCTGCTTTCAAGGCGCCTCTTAACATACGTAAGATCTTCCGCGCAGGCTCATCACCCCAATCATGTAACACGCCGTGGAGGTAATAGATTCTGGAATCTATTCATCTCGCATTAGCATTCCCATAGTATTTTACCTAGGACAGAGATAGGGATAGGGATAGGAAAGGTACCTTTCACCGGCTGCTCCTCGAAAAAATCATGCACCATTTTGACTACCGGGTCTGGACACTTCGAGGCTTTCACCACGGGCTCGAGGTCTTGGAGGTAGAGGCGCTCCGCGGTGTGTGGGTACGCGGCGCGGAACTTTTCCAGATCGTGTTCGATGTTGCCGCCTACATCGACGATTAGAGGTAGGGTTGGGTCGGAGTCCGTCAGGAAGTGAGTGGGTGGGATGATGTCGAGCCAGCTGGCTTGGTTGGCCATGACGGCGCCCATGACGTGGTTGAAGGAGGCGCCTTCGCGGGGGTGAGCGGCGTAGTATTGGAAGAGGTCGCCTTGGTAGTTCTTGGTTGATTGGAAGATGCCGGTTGTTGGGGAGATGGGGTTTGCGTAGGAGGTTTGGTGAAGGTAGGTAGGGAGGTGGAGGTAGCAGGGGAGGGTGGCGTCGTAGCTAATTTGATTCGAGTTAGTGGGTGGTGGAGTGTGAGAGGGGATGGGATGGGATGGGATGAGGTAGGTACAGGAAGTTGATCCATTCGCCGAAGACGGGCTGGAGAAGGGAGAGCGAAAATGGGGTGGGTTTGAAGATACCGGGGGCGGATTCTTCGAGGACGTGGTTTGCGGCGAGGTGTCGGAGGATGCGGGCTGTGCGGGGTGAGACGGTGTTGTGTTAGGGCTATTGCGGGTGGTGGAGTGTGACGCACCGAGAAGAACAGGGTCACAATCAACCATGGTTGCCAGCTCTTTGCTGCTCTCCGCGTTATCACCCCGTTCGTGCCATTTCTCAAACAGCTGCAAGTCCTTGGCCACCTTCAGGCTGGCCCCGAGGGCAGGCTGGAACGGGTTATTGCCTATCCGACTAGAGGGTCGAGGAACGTACCTGTGTCATGCCGATTCTTGCTACTGTCTCCCATGGTGTCTCGAGCCGGCTGACAAGCGCATACGCGGCAAGGAGGGCTTTATTCCGATCACCATCGTTGGCGAAGCTCTCGGCGTTAAGACTGTCCAAGGTCGTCAGAACAGTTTCGATGGGCTGGGTGGATACGGTCATGATTGCGATCGGTTGAGATGTTGAACGGAGCATACATTCAAAGGTGTTCCTGCGACGAGGGGGTTTTATGTACTGCTCGGAGTGTCATCACACGTGGGTCCTGCGTCAGACTAGAGGCTGGCGGCAGAAGCCTGGGATCGGCGATATATTGATCGTGAATGCATGCACCCCGGATGCAAAGGATCCTGTCGTGGGTACTACTTTGGGATGTCGTTAGAACAGACTAGGTGCCGCTATTGGAGATGATCCACCAGCAGAAGACAGCCTATGGGAAATCCATGGAGCGGACATCCTGTCGGAGCTCTGAAAGATATGAGTACCCCTGAAACAGCTCAAGTTCTCCGCACCTGGGAATTGGTGAATGAGCCAGCTGGATCCAATAGCAAAGGCACTCGTCACATTCGATCGCCAGTATCTCGGCTGCTGACATGCGCGACTAGTGATGATGTGCGAGCCCATCTCTTATTCCAAACTCTCAGCGCCGAGGCCAGCCCTGACTGTGCATCACTAGCGACTGAGATAGCTTCTCACTGGTGAAAGGTAATACCGATTCCGTCGGGACCACGATGATCCTTTCAATGACAGTGATAAATTCAGCTTTTTGATTCGCGGATTGATGGAATGACACCCTGTGGGATTGCTGTTCGATCCTCTGAAGTCCGAGCTCCCAGTCAAGACAACCGGTGGGTCAAGGTTTAAGCTAGCTAAACTATTTCTCAGGTAAAACGGCACAGAGCCCATATTTATGTAGATCAACAACCGAAAGGGATGCTGCTTCCAAGAGTATGATATGACACCCATGACGTGGGGTCATATATATCGCCGATCACCGTGCATCAACCATCCCCTTGCATATTGGGGACACATCGGGATAGTTCTGCAGCTGAATTATCCGCGGATCTTGCGCTGACTATGTCGTCAGACATGCATTGTTCCAGGTAGCACGAATAATGCTTGAAATGAAACCACTGCATGGGTGGAGGTGCGCGTGAATTACATTTCACTACTAAAATATCCGACATGAATATGCATGGCAGGATTGGTTCCTAAGCCGGTATTTACCTGGAGTTGATCGCTTGGTGAGATGTTCTGCATGGAATATGTATTCTGACACTACACGATAACCTTCAATAACCTGCACACATTCAGGAGAATGATTGATAAACCAAGCGGCGTAAAATATTCCTGGTACATCAGCCCTGTAGCAGACAAAATGATCAAACTCAATTACCCCTGAAGCACCCCGTAGTTGCTAGGCAATGGTGAATTGACTGATCACATCAGTACATGATATGTCACAATCCTTCCAGCGATAGGGTCGATGCTGATCCTGAAAATCTCAGACCATCAGTACGGTACAGCTATTATGACTCGCTTTCACAGCCGCCCTGATTCAATTTTCCAGATCTTGTAATTTTAGTGACACATTCTAGGCCCGTTATTTGCCAGCACTATCAAACACCCATGCATCGGGGAACCCCGCTACACCCATTTACACAGGACTGCCATACCATTTCTTCGTGTTCTCTTATGGAATTCCACTGGCTTATTCGTCCGACGCAGTCTGTCCACTATGACTACGCAACAGAACATTGATGTGGGCTAAAATTGTTACACTGCTTCGTATGTGGGAGAGAAGATGTGCTAAGATTGAGTTGAATAGATAATGTAGAGAAGATGCCATGGAACTCCGGATGAGGGGCCAAACACGGCTGCCGGACCGGCTAACCCTAAACACCGCGGACATAGCCATATTCCCGGGCGCGGTCACCGTCGTCTATCTCCGTGTTCTGCGTCGGGCTCTATGGTCTCCTGTAGAGACATATTATATTCCGAGTCCTCTGTAAGGAGTACTCTTCTACAACCAAGCAACACTAAGCAGGCGCTACTCATACTCATAACTCAAGCCCACCCATAGTATACAACCAACTCATCATGGCCGAACCAACCCCCCCAACCGAGCTCGGTCGTCTCCGTATCCTCTCATCGACCGCAGGTGTGCGTGTCTCCCCTCTGCAACTCGGCGCCATGTCCATTGGAAATGCCTGGGCCGGCCTGTTGGGCTCCATGGACAAAGAATCCGCGTTCAAGCTCCTCGACACCTTCTACGAGGCCGGTGGCAACTTCATCGATACCGCCAGTAACTACCAGAACGAGCAATCGGAGCAGTGGATCGGCGAATGGGTTCAAGCTCGCCAGAACCGTGACTCCTTGGTCCTGGCCACCAAGTTTACCATGGACTATCGCAGTCATGCAGTGGGAAGGGGCCCTCAGGCAGCCAACTTTGCGGGCAATTCCCGTCGTAGCATTCATGTCGGCATCCGGGATTCGCTGCGAAAGTTGCAAACAGATTATGTTGGTGAGTTTATGTGACCTTATCTCAGTGTTGATGCTTTCTGGTGAGAACATATCCTTATTTTATCCTAATCGCCATCAGACATCTACTACATCCACTTCTGGGACTACACCACATCCATCAAGGAAGTCATGGACGCACTCCATATCCTCGTGGAACAGGGCAAGGTGCTCTATCTCGGAGCATCAGACACCCCGGCCTGGGTGGTCGCAGCAGCGAATACCTACGCCATTGCCCACGGCAAAACCCCCTTCAGCATCTACCAGGGACGTTGGAATGTGTTGAACCGCGACTTCGAGCGCGAAATCATCCCCATGGCTCGTCAATTTGGCATGGCACTGGCACCGTGAGTCACCTTCCACCCAACCTCACCATATCCATCAAGCTAAATGCAACCCAAACCACAGATGGGATGCCCTCGGCGGAGGTAAATTCCAAACCAAGGCCGAGCTCGAACGACGCAAGTCGGCCGGGGAAAGTCTGCGTAATTTCGGCGGTCGACCTCCCTACCAGCTCGAGGAGGAGGTGAGGATGAGCGAGGCGCTGGCAAAGGTGGCCTCGGAGCATAATATCGAGTCGGTTACCGCTATTGCCCTGGCGTATGTTATGTCCAAGGCAGCCAATGTGTTTCCTCTGGTGGGTGGGAGGAAAGTTGAGCATCTGAAGGATAATATTCAGGCGTTGAGTATCAAGCTGACCGATGAGCAAATTGAGTATCTGGAGAGTGTCAAGCCTTTCGATATTGGGTTCCCTCATAACTTTATTCCTTCTGATCCTAATGTCTCGGGAAAGTCGTGGTTGATGGCACGGACGAATGCGATCAAGTTTCCCAATGCTCGGAAACTGACTTCTTTGTGAGGGTGTTGGTTAAGGGGTGTGGTGGACTATAGCGACCATCGGGCATATATGTATTCCTTTTGGGTATGAGAAAAACGTCTGGACACGAATAAGAAACCTTCAGTTTCTATGGCTCTACCATACAAACAGACAATCAACGAAAAGTATTCCATCCAATAGTGGTTTATGATCTCGCAATTACTGGGGGACGGAAGGCATTTGCCTGATGGCCACTGTAGTCCGTCTCCTTTCAACAAAGGAGTGGAGGGATTCGACGTCGCGAACAAAGATTGGACAAAGACGGCACGACCAGGGTGCGCGGAAAGGGTCGCCCTAATATCCAAGAACCAGCAGAGTGCCAACTGACTACAATGTCGACCTGGGATCAGACAAAAAGAGGTGTGAGATCGGCCGATTTCATGGGGGAAGGGTACGAGACAACAGAGGTTGAATGAAGGAAGCATGCTGGGAGCGTTCCGAGATGGACTTGGACAAAGTCAGTTGTTGTTGACAGAGAAACTTAATCATTGTAGTGGGCAGTTGACCTGAAGCAAGACAATGAAGC
>KV907502.1:537801-557651 GCA_001990825.1 Aspergillus carbonarius ITEM 5010 | reverse complement strand
TTTTTTGTTGCAAGTATTTCCTTTTTAAATATTCTATAGAGCCCATAGAATTCTCCTGCCGTTGAGCGGCGCCCTGCTCCCTCTGTGGACGACAATAGCCCTTACATTCCCACCAGGCCCACGGCCCATACTAAATAATGGTGGAGTTCTGGCTTCTGCACATTGGGACAGTGGCTACTGGCGTCGTTATAGACCAGCACTCAAGCGGATAATTCCGCTCTGTTCGAAAATTCGGATGATGACATTCTCGCATCATTCATCGGACTTCAATTCCACCACCCTCCTGTGCCTTTCAACGCGGTCCGTAACCCCTTCATTTTCCCCCTCTCAACAACATCAATACAACACCTACCCTAATCACCCCCCATGGCCTCTCCTTCCCCCTCCCCACCTCCAGACCGCCGCCTTACCCTCCAAGTCGGCGAACGCACCTTCACAAATACCCCCTCGACCCTCAGCGAAAGCACCTTCTTCACCTCCCTTCTCTCCAGCCGATGGATCAGCAACGCCCTCCCTGACGGGGGCTACTTTATCGACGCGGACCCCATCCTCTTTGAGCACATCCTGCGTTACCTCCGTCGAGGCATCTATCCGCTGTTCTACTCGCCAGACAAAGGCCACGACTACGCTCTCTACGCCGCTCTTCTCGAAGAAGCACGCTATTTCGGCATCTGCAGATTGCAGACTTGGCTAGAGGAAAAACGGTACCGGAATGCGGTGGAAGTGAGGACCTGGACGGAGACAATTGATGATGGGGATACGAGGTTTCTGGACAGGACAGACCGGTGAATGAATGGGTGGAGGTTTATCCTAAGTGGGGTATTAATAAGATCTATGTTTGTCCGAGGGGGATTACGGTGCATCGGGGATGGCCTGCGGCGTGTGGGCGACAGTGTCACAATGCGAGAGATGGGGGGGAGTATCAGTATGATGAGGAGCCGGTTGTGAAGCTCTTTGTGGTGCATAAGGAGGTCAGATTTAATGGAGATATGTTGAGAAGGGCGAAGCATGAAGGGAATCAGGAGCCCGAGGAGGGTGCGCACCATACATCGCTGCTGCGGTACGCTTCTGTGAGTGGTGCTTGATATGAGTGTTTTGTTTTCCAGCAATTTTAGTGTTCAGCGCAGGTTGATTCAAGTTGGAATATGTGTGGTGGCAGCTATCCATTGACAGAGTCTCTATCACGATGTGTACTTTATTTTCAAATTGCAGTATGGTGTGTCATCAATTCATCAATTTTTTATTTGGTTGGGGTTCCAGATCGGTGGAGGTGGAGGATGGGAGTGATTATGCGTTCCATATTGGCTCTTTTGTTTTATAGCTATAATCAAATCCAAGCGTCTTTGCTTTCTTGGTACTGAGTGATCCAAGTACAGTATATAGATGCTGATATGCCAAGCTGAACTATTGAGCTACAAGCCTCACTAAAAAGGCGCTTTATCCGTAATCATGCTAGAATCTCTATGTTGGATTCAACAATACAATCCATCATTCTATGAACCCCTGGCTTATACCACCATAACAAACACAAGTAGTCTTACACTTTTGAAGTTGAGAGCATCCTCATTGGTGAACAACCCGGAGCCCTGTCGGAATATTGCTTTCTTGTACCAGAAAGGAGTACTTAATGATTTGGACTGTCTTTGTCCACTTTCACTGAAATTTCCCTTGTATTTACTCACTCCTGGACTTCTCTTTATCCATAAATTACTCACCAAGTAGTAGACACATACCAACAAAATCCATGCATACAAAAAAGGCTTCTCGGTTTTCATCCATCGCAACATACTTCTTGTCGAAAACGACCCCATAAACGGCGAATCTCCGATTCCAAAGAAATCCAGCCTATCTTTGTCATTAGTTTTCGGAGCTCAGAGGCAACAATATCCTGCATACTCCTATCAAGCTCTCTGCGCCCACGCCTCACTTTGTTCAATAAACTCTTTGTTCTTTGTTTTACTATTCTAAATCTCGGCATATCTCTCCTGTACACAGACTCACCCTGGAGCACAATACTCAATGTCGGAATATTTGCAGCCCAAAGGGGAATGATGCTTTGTTAGGTCCTTCATCTATTACTGGCACGATCTGTGTCCAACTACCAACCAATCCTCCTTTTTATGTGACCAATGCCACTACTACAAAAGATTTATAAATCACCAGTTCTCCTCCCTGGATTATGTACCACAAGATAATAATCCTCTTTTAGCCCTGCCTTCGCCCTTTGCTTTCCCATTTCCCACCCCCTATCACCCATCCCATCCAACCACATCTACGTTATAACACCTCAATGGCCAGCTCCGACAACTCATTCATCGGAGACCTCCTCAGCGAGGCGCGACAGTCCCGCCTAATTAACGAGGACTCGATCGATTACGTAAAACAAAACAAGGACATGGACGAGGCGGTCATGGATGAGCTTCAAGAGAAAATGGACGACTTGCAGCTATACATCACGGTGTTGGATGCGGTGGCGGAGGAGTACGATGATCCGAAACTGGTCCGGGAGATCACGGCTATGGTTCGGAAATCGCAGCAGACTCTTGCGGATCTGACCGATGCGTTGAATGAGAAGTAAGGAGCTGGGTATGGTAGTTAATAGGGGGGTATTGAGTGTTGAGATGTTGCGGGGTGTTGTTACTCCTTGTTCATGAGAAGTGGGGTCGGTGGTTTGGGTGGGTTTTTGGGAGCTATTCTGGGATGTTTCGGTTAGGGTTGGTGATGATGGTTAGATGGCAGGTTGGGAGACTGAGATAGAAGGTCTGGAGAGGCGGTCGATATTAGCAATGTCTTTCATTCAATGATATTGCTACCTGGTTGTATACCGAACAAGATTTGATCCAATACCATGAGTGTGTACTTTGTTGCTAGAGTTCGTAACATTCATGTCAAGATATCTAGAGTCTGAAGAGACCTGCCAGATGGGAACCACAATCCACATTTCCTATCGGTGGGCCTCTCGCATCTTCTCTGTATTCAACCTTACCTGATCCATTTGAAAATTTTATTCCCAACCTACCCATCTATCTCACCAGACAAATACAACCCTGTGGACTTCAATAACAGGATGGATCAATGGTCTTTCTAGCCGAGTTTCATCTTGATTCTAATCTGCAATCAGGTGATGGATGTCGTATAGTATGCAAGAGACATTCGGACTTTCTACCCAGGGGTTTGAAATGGAATTCGGGTTTGATGGGGCTGTGGTGGGTGGGATTTCAATGCTAAGGATGAGCGGCTGGGTGGGTTGGGAATTTGACTGGTCGGGTAGGAACTGGGTTTTGGACGGTGGAAATTTGAAAGAACTAGTAGTTGGGGGTGGCTCTGGGGCTGGTGTAGAATTGGTTTGGTCGGGAGAGTGAGGGAGTGAGGGTAGTGGACCATGGGAGGATGAGAGGATGGAAAGGAAGAATCCGGGGGTGACGGGAGAATAGCGGAGACCACCACCCGGCGGCAGTTGTTTGCTTCTTTTGCTTCTCTTGTTTGACACCGGTTGATCGGACTTTTCTCCGACTGGGCAGTGGGCATAGATGAAGGATGGCAGTACTACTACTAGTACGAAGGCCTGTGGAGACTGCCCGGCTCTGCCCCGTATATCAACATCCGTACAATCAGCACCAAGCAGTGGTAACGCCGCGAAGCATCCACATTTCGCCGGTCGCATAAGCTGCATACTACTTATGGCAATGACAGACTCGGCGGCAGACATGCCGAGCTTCTTCCGCATTGGCTTTTACTCTAGTAGGTGGTGTTTAACCCCCACTCTTCATTACTTGATGAGCAACTTGGACTGCTGAATTGGCATATACTTTCCATCGCGCTAGGCAGAGAGGTGGGTCAGTAGAGATAGATATGTGTTTGACTGGAATAGAACAGAAAGGCTTGCGAGATACACTCCAACTGTACAGATGCCCAGCACCAGTACCCTACAGCTTCTCAAACGTCGGCTTCCTCTTCTGGATCCCCGATAACAGCGCCGCTGAGACGTCTTTGGTTTGCAACATCGCACTGTTCCAGACAGTGGTGTATCGTAGACCTGCACAGTGTTAGCACCTCACATCTTTGGAACAACAATGTACTCACCCTCCTGCACTGTATGATCTCTTGAATAATTCAACAACTCCTTCGTGCCCTGCACCGCAACCGGGCTTTTTGTCGCTATCAGTCCCGCCAATTCCAACGCCCCCTTTACAGCCTCCTGTTTATTCCCAAACACCCGATTCACAAACCCCACTCGTAATGCCTCCTCCGCCCCAAAAGCCCTCGCCGTCAACGCCACCTCCTTCACCCACCCAAAGTTCCCCACCACCTTGGGCAACCGACTCAAAGTTCCGATGTCCGCGGCCAGACCAATATCCACTTCCTTCACGGCGAATCGCGCGTCGGAGGAGCATATCCGCACATCTGCCGCAACGCTGATGTCGATGGCGAGTCCGAGAGCGATGCCGTGCAGGGCCACGATCACGGGCTTCTCGCACTTCTCGATGGAGGAAATGGAGTCTTGGAAGGAAGCGATGTGACGGCGGAGGTGGGCCGCTCGACGGGCAAAATCGAGGTCGGATTCGGGCGAATTGGAGAGGAGGCCTTCGGAGGCGGCCTTGACGTCCAGCCCGGCGCTGAAGGCGCGGTCGCCGGCGCCGGTGAGGACGATGCTGCGGATGGAGGGATCGGAGGAAAGGCGGGTGAAGATGTCGGCCAATTCAAGCCACATGCTTGGATTAAGTTAGGTTGAATTGGCGGGAGGAGAGGGAAGAAAAGGGGAGGAAAGCGCACGCTTCGATGAAGGCGTTTAGTTTGTCGGGACGGTTGATCTCCACGTGGGCGACATATTGGTGTTCGGGGGGAAACGTGACGTTGAAGTGTTGGTATGTGTAGTTGGACATGATGAATGGTGTAATTGGGGTGTTGTCCAAGGAACTCCAAGCGTTGGATGGGGCAGGGGTTAAATTGGGGGGATGAATCTGGGGAACGCAGGAGATGCCGAGGTAAACCAAGCCGCCGTTTTATTATGACAGCCGCGGCCAGACTCGCTGTGGGTTCCCCGGCCCCACCATGTGATGTGTGTTACACAGGCAGGACTAGCAGGATCAGGGAGGCATTTCCTGTCCCATTCGTGACATCTACGACTCGGGCCACGACAGGGCTCATCATGGATGAGACAATCGATCTCTGAATGTTATGTATTGACTTGGCGATAACAAGGAAGACAAGGAAGAATCGGGTACCAATATGATGATGTCATCCGAACGGCACCTCCCGACAAACACAGCAAACACAGCAAACAACAACGCACACAAACAGGCCCATCAAATGGTATAGATCCTCGCATCAACGCAAAACTCCGGCACATCACACGAAGGGGAAACAGAAGGCTCATCAGTATTTACAATCAAGGGCTCGATCAATAAGCACAGTCATCACCATCACCATTACTCGGCATACTCCAGCTCGCCCCGTCCATTCTCCGTCAGTCGCGCCTCAGGATCCAGCAGGATGCGGAACTCCTGCTCATTGCGGTACGGCGGATTCTCCTTGGCGGAGAACACGGCATTGTGTGCAACGCCAAACCGGAAGTGTTGCTGTGCCCGCCGCTGTCGTGCCTCGACCCGACCCCGGTACGCGTCATAGGTGGCCTGGTCCAGGGTCGCAAAGAGATATCGCGCATGCACACCCAGCGCCTGCGCTCCTTTCTGGCCAAACCCGAACGAGGTCACGGAAAAGGCCTTCAACCCCGTTGTCTGGATGCTGCGACTGGGATACACGAGATAATCGTTCTCCAGTGCGGCATCGATGTTGTCCGCATTGCGGTTGCCCGGGACTAAGCCGGTGTTGAGCACTTGGAGGCCTCCGTTGAGCATCCACGCACCCGCTGCACCCTTGGAGTGCCCAGTGAGATACTTCTGGAAGATGCCTAGAGCCGGGTTGCCCTTGGTCCGACCCAGGTGGCGCAGTTGCTGGCTGATCATATTGGTCTCATTCTTCTCGTTGAGCACCGTTGACGTCCCGTGGAACGACACCACATCCAGGTCGTTGATGGTCAAGTTCCACGTTGCCAGGGCCCCGCGAAGTGGAGAGATTTCGGGATCATTCTTCCAGAAGTGGTTACCATACGTGTTCAACGCGTCTTTCTCCTGGATCTGGGCCTCCCGGCGGGCGTAGCGGAGGCGTTCGTTGATCTCCTCGATCCGTTCTTCCACATAAAGACCAGAGCTGCGCTTGAGATCCGCGAGTTCTGCCTCGGCCACGTCCGCTTCCATGTCGACGCGCTCCTTGATGTGTTGGAGGGACATGTTCAGTCTCCGGCGTCGATAAGAGATATCCAACATGGGAGAAGGCAGTCGGTGTTGTGCTTCTCGCGCGTTCGTCAGGAGACCCTTGCCTGGAGCGGGGACAGACCGCCCGATCTTATCACTGGCAGTCCCGACCCATGCGATGATTCCTTGGATGGGTAGACCCATATCCAATGCCAACTGAGCGGAGGTGATCACTTGGATACCGCTACCTTGTGACTCGACAAATCCAGCACGGGTCGAAGCGGCCGGTCGGGACATCTCGCTGGGATCACGACCCTTCTCGAACTCGGCCTCACTGCTGACCGTGGCCTTCATCTTGGCGAACTCATAAGACACATCCTCAGAGAAGTCGTCAAAGCCACCGACCAGGCACATCTTGGCCTTCCCGGAGACAATGGTCTCGAAGCCCGATTCCAACGACTCGATCGAGGTTGCACACGCGCCAACTGGGGTGCGGATGGGGCCGGTGGAGGACAACAAGAGCATGTTGATCCAGGCTGCTGTCGTGTTGATGAATGACTCTTGCAGAATGTCGTTCTGGACCTGTTTCTCGACAAATCGGTCTTTATGCAGCTTTCGGAGCGCCTTGACGCCGCCAAGTCCAGAGCCAATGCAGTTGCCGATCTCGGAGATATGCAGGTACTGGTAAATTTCAAAGGGGTCACTGATTCCCGCACTGAGGAGTGCCTCTACAGTTCCAATGAGGGCATATAGCGTGGCTGGGTCGACTTGATTAGCGAGATCCTCGGTGAGGCCATAAGTACGAGCATCCCAGCCGGTCGGGATCTGGCCGGCCACGGCTCGGTCGAATCGGAGTGCCTTGGGGATCATCAAGCAGGCTCCCTTAAGCAAGCGGACGGTGCATTCTTCGCCTTCCGCTATGACCTCGACCTTATCGCCGTGCTCCAGGCGGAGTTGCTCCGCGGTTTCCTTCGACGTCTTCAACGGAGGCATATCCTCATCGAGCACCACCTCCTGCAAGAACTTTTTCTTGTATGGATCGTAGCCGTCGTTGATTTCGGGCTCGATGAGACGGATGCCAGTATGCTCCAGGATATGCTCCTCGAATCGCTTCTTCACATCGACGTCGCGAATAGGCTCCTTGGTTGCTGCGACAATCCAGCCATGGTAATGAGGGTTCCCGTTCAGGGGACCATTGTGATGCTTGATCAAGCCCATGATCCAGGCCATTTCAATGCAGCCCTCGAGCGAGAACTCTCCGTATGCCTCCATCTCCCAGCGTGTCCGGGCGTTGCCATAGGGCCCAACTTCAGAGAAACCAGTCACAACGACCACGCGGTCGAGATCAACCATTCCGCGCAACTGAGTCGCAAGGGGCAGGATTTCAGTCTGGTAGTCGGGCAAACGAGGAAACTCAAGTTCCAGCTTGGCCTTTTGCTCTCGTACCTGGGGTTGCTCTTCCGATGGCTTCCCAAGGGCGGCGCGCTCAAAGGCCTCTTCCTTTGCCAGGGCCTCGCGGATCTCACTGGTCTCCTTCTGTTTCCGCCGGATGGAATCCACAGTTTCCTTGAAGTTTGGGAAGTGGCCCATGCCGCCACTCAGGTCTGCCTGTACGGGGGTCACCTCGCACTCGGTCGCAATGGGCGATGACATGAGGACGAGGATGTAGTATGCCATCTCGACCTGGGAGAAAGTTCGTACTCCCATCTTCTCAATATCCTCGGCAACACCATTGTTGGCGCTCATCAATCCAGTGCCACGCGTCCATCCGATAATCGCACCGCAGATCGACAAGTAGGCACCCCATGACTCTGAGCTCCAGCGATTGAACAGCGTCTCGAGAGCCAGCTTGGATTCGGGATACAGGCCGTCTCCACCGAAGATGCCGTGGTTGGGCGACAAGGGCAGGATGACCTGGGCCGGATGACTGTCGAATCCCCGCGCCTGCTTCTGCTTCTTGATGGCCCCCAACAATCTCAGCGTGTTGGTCAGCATGATGCGGTGTGCCAATTCTGACTTGGAATCAATGTCCTCGATCTGACGACCACCTTCTGGGATCGCTGCGAATGGGACGACATGGCTCAGGTCCCATCCGAGACCTTTGTCGGAGTCATAAATGTAAGACACCAAAGCCTCGAGGTCTTGCTGGCTAGCCTGGTTGAAGGGCATGAGTATGAGCTGGGATCCGCGAGCTCCCTCTTCGGCGTAGATCTGCTGGTACAGTCGTGTTGTCGCCAGCGAGTAGCTACTGGTTGTCACCAGGACCCGTGCACCTCCTCTCAGAAGGCCTCGGACGATCTCAGTACCGATGGAATCCCGTCCAGCACCGATGACGAGCACCTCTGCGTCCTGGAAGGAAAGGCACTGCTGGTCCGTTTGACGGAGGGTTGCCATGAAGGCTGCGGTCAAGTCCGCCCGAGATTCCCATCCCTGCCTTCCCAGAGTCTTGAGAGTAGCCGGGGGAGCCGCATCGATGCCTGTGCGAGGAACTTCGGCATATTGAATGCGCCCTTGTGTATCAATGTTGGTCTTTGGGGCGTCGATCCTCAACCGGTGTGCAGTCAGAGGCTGAATGCCGGATAATTGTGGGTTGCATGCCACCCGCAGCTGGTGAAGGACATCGCGAGCATGGATTGCTCGCGGGTTTCGCAGCTTCAGGCACTGTGTCTCCAGGTAATTGAGCATCTGCACGAGCTTGGGGTTGGATTTCCGGGCGATGCGGCCCATGATGATTTCAATCTCGTGGCCAGTCAACGCAATATTGCCGGCTAAGATACGGTGGAAGAGGTCAACAACATCCTGTAGAGCCCAGTTCCAAAACGAGTCGTATCTGCGGGCCTTGGCCACAGCCAACATAGGCTTAATACCTGACCCGTACACCTCACCATGCTCCGAGATCCACAGCTGCAGTTCATCTTGAAGCTCCGCGATGACCTCTGCTGCTTTGGCGCTGGCTTTGTGTCCTGCCTGCAGGTCCACTCCCAGCAATTTGGCGTACAATTCCAGCATCGCCTGGGCACGGTCATCTTGTGTCTTGGCCAGCGCCTTGACTGCCGTCTGGTCAACGACGACTGGGCCGGACGATGCACCAGCGCCATCGGATGAGCTGCTTGCCGCCGAGAGGTCGACCTTGGCATCTCGGGCATACTGCTGGACAATGTCGTCCAGGAAGGCATGAGCAGCGCCGGTATCGGGAAGCCGAGCGGCGGGCTGCTGGACGGCGGCGCGGAGCAGCACTGCGTCCTGGCGTCCCGTCGGCAAGCCCCACTTGCCGAGCAGGTGGGCCCGCACTTCGCCCGATCCCAGCCCGGCCGGCATTTTGGCCGATACCATTCGGTTGATGAGCGTCTGGGTGGTCTTACCCAGGCCCTTCTTCCATGAGCCTTGGGCTTCGATGGACTGGGACAGCTCGGAGAGGGCAGTGTCTTCGGGTGCGTCGGGGATGGCG
The DNA here is from genome assembly GCA_001990825.1 of Aspergillus carbonarius ITEM 5010. NCBI lineage: Eukaryota > Fungi > Ascomycota > Eurotiomycetes > Eurotiales > Aspergillaceae > Aspergillus > Aspergillus carbonarius. The sequence goes on along the minus strand of KV907502.1, from coordinate 547,949 downwards.
CCGAACTCGGCACCCAGGTCTCCGACGATCTCGTTCTCCAAAGTAGATCGGCCTGCAAAGGGTCAACAAGGGTCACGGCGGGCATTGGACGGTGATATGAGAATATGGGTAGGGCTGCTTACCTCCCACCAGCTTCTTGATTGTCTGGCTCAAGTCTATGTCGTGCAATGACTTCTTCAGTTTGTGTGCGATGAGAGCAACAATGATGTCAAGGGCTGCTATCGGTTTGTCATCAATGCTGGAGGCTGCCTGCCGTACAGGTGCCGGCTGGGGGGCAGCAATGGGTTCGGCGGCCTTGGGGGTGGCCGCCGGGGTGGGTGGTGCAGGGGTGGCCGTGTCCTTGCCTGTTTGGGCTGGCGCGGCCTCGGCATCGCCTCCCTCATAGTATATTTCCCGAGCATTCTTCTTGTGACTCCAAATCTCTCGTTGCACAGCAAGTGCAGCATCATGTACCTGGTACTTTGCTCCCAGTGTCTTCTTAATCATGCCTAGCAAGGTCTCAGCAGGGCCGATCTCGACCAGCCGATCGATCTTTTGCTCTTGGAGCACCACGTCTTGTGTTTCGATCCTGCCGAATCTTAGCATTGCACATCGCAACTCTACACCCTGCCAAGGGCCAAGGAATCAGGGACATACCATCTCACTGGCGAAGCAAATTGGTACCTATCAAGCATCAGTTTGCTGTTCGATGAAGAATGCATAAGACCAACTCACGCCAGAAGCTCCGTCAACAGCACATATGCCAGCTCCCGCTGGACCTGGGGGTGCATCTTCTCCATGTCCGCCATGCTGGCTCTGTTGAACTGATGCGGCCTGGGAGTTGAGAGGTATTTCGAGGAAAACCATGGACAGGATATATGTTGCGCTCCGGGCCCCTGTCTGGGACTAAGACACGCGCTGTGCCTTACATCAAGGCGTTATCTCAGCTGCTATCGCGGCTGGCTCCGAGTTTTGGCCCCAATACAGTTGCAGGGCTCGGAGTTCGTCAGCCTGACCAGCGATGTTGTCAGCTCCTGTGTAGGTTTGGGGATGCATCCGAGCGCAGTCGGTGGGGCGTCATCCTGAAACTGCGCGTAAATAGGGTTTAGCTTATTTCCGCGTGGTGGATCGCGTCTCGTATCTGTTTTTTATGTGTATTATGCGCTAGTATTCGTATGTTTGGTAAGTTACCGCTGTATGTTTGGAATTACGGGCTGTATCTGACCGTACCGATCTATGCGCCGATCCTGATCCTGCGACAGGGATGCTGGTGGCTGTGTGCGTGAATCCTTCACCACGTTCCCGGAGTCAGTGGAGCTGGTGCATGGCCACGAGGAATGCGGAGCTAGCTGCGTATTTGCAGGGTGAGCTCAGATGATCATGGGGCACCTGCATGAGCTGCTCAGTCCATTTGAAACGGATGTTGGATGTTATCGTATGATTTGAGCAGCCTGTCATTAGCGAGAAGGCATATTAGGAATGATTGTTCATCCATCATTCTAGCCATCTCGGACTGGAGTGTTTTCTCTTCTCTAAGATTCTTGACACGGCTCATCAACACTATGGTCTTTGCGTCTGCTTTCCAAGCCTCCTGGCAGGCCGGAGTGCTTGCCCTCCTTGGAGCTTCAGTTACTTCCGTCAGTCTAGGTTCTCTAAGCTCACCACTATGAACAATACTTACAGACCTAGGTCTTCATATATGCCGTCTATCAGCTATGGTTCCATCCTTTGGCACACTTCCCCGGTCCGTTCTGGGCGAAGTTTACTTGCCTCTACTCGGGATGGCATGCGTGGAAGGGAGATTTGCATCTCGACATGATGCGCTGCCATGAGAAATATGGTATGTCTCCTTGGCTAGTTCACTGGCATCTCTAACACTATGCAGGGGATTTCGTTCGCTATGCGCCCAACCAGCTGTTGATTAACACCTCCATTGGTCTTCACGGTATGCTCCCCTCCTCGACGTATGGAATGTGACTGACGATATAGACATCTATGGCTTCGGTCGCAATACCCAAAAGTCCAAGCTCTACAGTGCCATGGTCCACCGCGCCCCGAACACCCTCACTCTTATTGACAAGAAGGCGCACGGCCGAAAGAGACGTATCATCAGTCAGGGCCTTTCTGATGCTGCCCTCCGGCGGTACCAGCCAGCCATCCTCAAGCACATCAATGAGCTCTGCACCGTCTTGGTGGGAAGTAAGCCTGGTGATTGGTCTGTTCCACGGAACGTTGCTCACTACTGTATGTCCCCATCCATCCTTGTTGACCATCCCGCTAACAATTACAGTCAACTTCCTTACCTTTGATATCATGTCCGACGTTCTCTTCGGCGAGCACTACAACATGGTCACCAGCGATGAACACCGCTATGTCGTCAAAGCCATTGAGGACTCCAACGTCCGTACATCTGTTCTCGCACAAGCACCCATCCTCGCCTTCCGCCGCTGGGACCGCAAGCTCTTCGCCGAGTCTATTCTCGCCCGCAACAAGTTCATCCAATTCGTAAACACCCTTCTCCAGCGCCGTTTCAAAGCCGCCAAGTCCGCCCGCCAGGACGTCTTCACCTTCCTCCTTGACGCGAAGGATCCTGAGACCCAGCAAAGTCTTTCCCTTGCTGAGATTGGCGCTGAAACAACCACCCTGGTTGTAGCCGGTAGGCCTCCCCTTACCCCTCAACCCCTCCCAACCTCCCTCTGACAAAAAACGCCAGGATCCGACACCTCCTCCACCGCCTTCTCCTCCTGCCTCTTCTACCTCTCCCACAACAAAGACTGGTACAACCGCGTGGCCACCGAAGTCCGCAATACCTTCAGTTCTGCCGATGAAATCACCCTCGGCCCGCGCCTCAGCTCCTGCGTCTACCTCCGCGCCTGCATCGACGAATCCCTCCGCATGTCCCCACCCGCCGGCTCCGCTCTCTGGCGTGAAGTCGGCCCCGGCGGCGCCACCTTCGACGGCCACTTCATTCCCGGTGGCTACGATGTTGGAACCGGCATCTACTCCATTCACCATAACGAGAACTACTACCCGGAGGCGTTTACCTTCCGCCCCGAGCGATGGATTCTCTCCGGTGCGGAGGGCGATACTGACTCTGTGGGAGCTGCCGATCGAGAGGGTTTGAGCAAAGCGCAGGGTGCGTTTAACCCCTTCTCGATTGGCCCGAGAGGGTGTATTGGAAAAGGTCTGGCGCTGGCGGAGTTGACCCTGGGGATTGCGACGATGTTGTGGCGGTATGAGTTTGCCTTGGGGGATGGAAAGGGTATGAAGTTGGGTGCTGGGGCGAAGGGATTGGGTGTGGGGCGCGAGAGGGAAAATGAGTATCAGCTTTATGATCATATTACGGCTTCGAAGGAGGGGCCGATGGTTTGTTTCCGGGAGAGAGTTTAGCTGGGTTGATGTGGGGAGGATAATTGTGTATATAGTTTGGTGGGGTTATTGAGTTATGTGAAAATGCATTGCTTCGTTTATTCTTTATTCAGTTGGTGTAGTGTTAGTGTCTGGAAAGTCTGCTTGAGGCAGTGATATTGGTTTGGGATGAAATAAATATTCACCATTAAGTTCTCTGGTTATTGGGTTTTTTATCATGCCTTTTACTTTCCTCTAATAATCCCATCGTGAATTTTCCGGTATGCGACAACATTTTTGTAAGTAGGGCTATCGACAGCCCTATGTGTATCGTAGCAATGCAGATCTTGACATCAACTATGCCTGACTACTTCCACTTGAAACTTGATCTACTTGGCAATTGGTGAACTATCTGAGTTTGACACTGTACATTGGTTTTTACTCAAGCACATTTCTGGCAGTGTCATAGATGCATCCGAGAACACAGTTAAAACATAGGTCTGATGTTGTACCGAAGGCTATAATAAACTTGAAAGCAACATAGATTAAACTCGACAAACACTGGCATCTAAACATAACCTCAATCCAGCCAATGCCTCATTAGTGAACACCATTGGCCACCCCATTCGACACCCCATTCGCGACACCGTTGGAAATCTTCTTCGCCACAGCATACTTCTCATACACCGTCTCCGGCGCCTTCACGGCCTCCACCCAATCCTCAAACTCCTCGCCCCCCTCTCCCCTCTGAATGTTCCTCAACCGCGTCAACAACTCCAGGCACAACGGCCCACTCTCAAACTCCAACTTCTCCCCCGTCGACCGTCTCGTAATCGACCGAATTGGCACCACCGCCGCCGCCGTCCCCGCCGCCATCACCTCCGTGAACTGGCCCACCGTATCCCACGGAATCTATCACATAGTCAGCACCCACGAATCTCAATCTCAATCTCAAACAAACCCCAACCCCAACCCCAGAACCAACCACCAAAAAAAGAAAGAAAGAAAGAAAGAAAGAAAAAAAAGACCTACCCTCCGCTTCTCCACCCCCCACCCCAACACCCGTGCAATCCCCAACACCGAATCACTCGTCACACTCTCAATCACACTCCCACTATCCGGCACCACAATCGTCACTTTCTCCCCTTCCTTCATGATGCCCAAAAACCCACTCGTCGAAAACTCATCCACATCCTTCTGCAACGCACTATCCAAATGCAACGTGAGCGGGAACCCCTCCCCCCTCGCCTTCTCCGTATACCGGATCACAGGCGCATAATTGCCCCCGACCTTGGCATTTCCGGTGCCTCGCGGCGCCGCGCGATCGAATTCCTCGATGACGAGTGCGTCCGCGGCCGCCGTCCCGTGGTACGTTCCGAAGGGTTGGACGTATACGGCGAAGAGGTAATTCGGGGGTGGGGTCAGGGCGAAATGACCGCCTGTGCCGAAGGCGAGGGGCCGGATGTACAGCGCGGCGTTGCTGGAGTGGGGAGGGACGAAGGGGGCGTTTTCGGAGACGGCGAGGCGGACGGCGTCCAGGAAGAGGGAGGGGGGGATGGGGGGGATGGACACCATCGAGGCCGAGTGAGCCATGCGGGCAGCGTGTTTGGGGGCTCGGAAGAGGAGGATTTCGTTGGTGGGGGAGCGGGTGGCTTTGAGGCCTTCGTAGATTTGTTGGCCTTTTCATGATATCGGGGATTGGGTTAGTTGGGGGGTTGGTAGAGGAGGGGGAGGGGAGCGGAGCGGAGCGGATAGGAAGGATATACCGTAGTTCAGGCCCGGGGAGAGTCCGTGGACGCGCAGGTAGGGGTCTTTCACGAAGGTTGGGGCTCCCCAGGTTTGGGTTGCTGGGTCATAGTGGCATTCTACGTGGCCGTTGACTGGGTTGGGTGTTAGTGATGGTGGTGGCGGTGGTGGGATGGTGGTGGAATGTGGGATGTACCGATGTCGGTCACGGCAAGGCCAAGTTTCGACCAGTCTAATTGATTAGTTAATGGTTGTATGTATGGGGAGGAGTTGACATACCAAGGTCAGCTGCTGGAGGTGCAAAAGTCATTGTGCTGAATAGAAGGGTGATGAATAGTGTGAAGATGGGTTTTCTGGTCAGAAGTGGTGAATCAACAATGCGAGCGCAGGCCAAGATAAAGACCATTTGATGCTGGTAGCGGACGACATTTAGCACCCTCCGCACTCCCTCCTACATCTTCGGCCCCATCCGATCTCATCATTTACGCTGCTTATCATATACGCTTACATATACGCAGATCGTATACCCTCTGATCGACTTGGTCCATTTACGCACATTGAAACACCCCAGCTGCCGGGGCCGTGACCCCTCACATCCAACGGTTTCAGCCTGAGGCTCGCGCCCTCGTGTTCGGAGATTAATGGGCATGTTATTGCCAGGGGTTCCGTGCGGTCGGCAGGATCGAGCTCTGCTGCAGCTGCGCTATCCCAAGCCGGCTAGGGAGGATCTGCATTTCGCGTGGAGCCACGGTCAGCATTCTGGGATCTGCTTGGCGGGTGAGGCTGACGTGAGATCAGCTGCAGCGCCATGCCTGCCAGCATGCTTAACTTGTTCCTGATTGTCTTAGTTTCCGAGAGAGCCGCCTGGTCCACTAAGCCTTGGTGTATCGATTGTTGTATTCTCTTGATACCACGCGCCATACATACACCCATACCATATTTACACCCATACATCCATACATTCATACATCCATACATACATCCATACATACCGTCATCCACCGCAGATCATTTCCTGCCCTAATCCAACGTCCAACTCCACCTCGTGTCGAACTCCCCACCAGCTGCACCCTACTCGCAAAGTACACCAAACCTGGAACCGGACGAATAACAAGCCGTCAAACACGATGCAATATCACTACCTGAATCATGAATCATGCTCCCTAGGAACCCATCCACTCTCCTCCGACCACCAGTAGCCTTACAGCCTCACAGCCTCTGGCCATCCTCGCCAAACCGCACCTTCTCCCCACTCCCCAACGAGTCCTGCAACGCCCTCGCAATCTTCACCGCCTCCACCGCCCCCTGAATCTCCATCGGCAGCGCCTGGCCATCCAAACACGCCTCCGCAAACTCATTCACCTCATCCACAAACGCCCCCTCAAACCGCTCATAGTAATGCGCCGGCAACTCGCGTCGCGATCCCGTCCGATCAAAAATCCCCACCAGATTCTTCTGCGCCTGCCCATTCACCACCAATTTCCCCTCCGTCCCAATAATCTCCGTCGTATCCTCCTGCCCCGCCGCCATCATCCGCGAACAATACAGATACGCCACCCGGCCCCCGTAGAACTCAATTATCCCCACAGCGTTGTCCGCGTCCCCGTACGCTTTCAGCTCCGGGTGCAACGAGACCGTCCCGCTAGCCACCACGGACTTGACTTTGCTGGCCGCACCGAAGAACCAGAGAATCAGGTCGATGTCGTGCACCGAGCAGTCGCAGAAGATTCCCCCGGACGTGGCGGCGAAGTTGACAAACGCCCCAGTGGGGTCGATTTTGTCGCACGTCTGGCTGCGGATGATGGACGGGGTGCCGATTAGCCCTGCGCGCATTTTGCTATATGCGTCGCGGTAGGAGATGTCGAAGCGGCGGGAGAATCCGCACATGACTTTGAGGTTGGGGTGGAGGGTTGCTGCATCGACGACGGATTGGCACTGGGGGGTTGGGTTAGGATGGGGTGGTTGGAGTGTAAAAGGGGGGGGGGGGGGGGGGGGAACGGTACGATGGCTGCGTCGGTGGAGAGAGGCTTCTCGCATAGAACGTGCTTGCCGGCTTCAATGGCTTTGATGGATTGTTCGGCGTGTACGGTGGTGATGGTGGAGACTAGCACGGCTTCCAGGCCAGGGTGCGCCAGGAGAGCTTCGTAGTCGGAGTAGATGGTGACGCCGTAGGGTACCAGGTTGGTCTCTGCCCATTCGGCTTCGACGGGGTCGGGCGTGAAGGCGGCCACTAGGGTCGAACGAGGAGACCGGTGCAGGAGGTTCAGGGCATGACGCTTTCCCATGCGGCCGAGACCGGCGCAGGCAATCTGAAGGGTACGAGGGGCCATGGTGTGTAGTGATGTGGGGAGTGAGTGGTTGGATGGGAATAGCTGGGTAGAGGAGCAAGCAGTATTTATGTTTTCTGGATACGCTTGGCGGTGGAAGGGGAATGGATGTGGTCTGGGGCGAGGGATCTGACCCACTCGCTTATGGGATGTTTCATGGATATACGCGGTGCAGGGATGAGAGCCAGATGTGCCAGCATGGGTCTGCTCGGGGATGATGGTACGGGCTGATGGACCTCGGTTGGGAGACTATCTGGATCGACATCGACGGGGCAGACGGGCAGTAGATCGGCCCACGTGGCAAAGGGCATGCGTAGGAAAGGTACCAGAAGAGTAACCAACGCCGGTCTCCATCATCATCATCATCATCATCATCAGCCGGAATTGGTCAGGGCGTATGCTTACTCGTGCATTTACGCGGAGATGTCTGTCGGTTTCAGCATATCGAATTCCCCAGTGGTAGTATGCTGTGGACCCTTGCACTCCGACTGCTTGTGCGGCGTTGCCGAATATATTCAGCATCTAGGTGAATATAGTCATCTAATCTAGCTCCTGCGTCTGGCGTCTAGCAACTCCGAGATAGCTCATATCACTCGTGTTCCCACTGCTATATCCGAACAACCGAGGACAGGATCAGTAACACCTCACAGTGGGTCTGCTGATCATGGTGGACTTGTAGAGGTATCCACGAGTATCCTCCTCATCCCGAGATACGCGGGATCAATCCTTCTTTGCTAACTTCCGAGTGTCAGTGGGCTGCACGAAAGGTGGACTATGACGTAGAGTAGTCAAACCTCTCTATACTGCCACGCTATGAGACACGATTGATGGTGATGGGACAGTTTGAGACACCAATTTATCAAGCGTCAGAAGGTTTACCACGTGCTGAAAGAAACAAGATGAACGACCTGTGGGTGGCAATACACTCAGGATTGCACAAGCCAATATGGATGCGTATAAAGTAGTTAGAGATGATAAGATAACTACAAGTTAGTCGCTGGTGTCTATAGGAGATGGATACAGGACGGAAGCAACAGAATCTTAATATCAGGTCGTATCACACCCAGCCAGCAGTCATATCAATAGGAACTACACTCTTCTCAATCACGTCGAAGAGCCCAATCCTGCCTGTTTCCACAAGGAACTGGAACCAGCCCAGTCCCTCCTGAACGAGGCCATGGTCTTCATAGTAATCTACCCAACGCTGACCCAGTTCGCGTATGCGGTGGCCCTCTTCGAAGCTGCTAGGGGGAGGCGTCGGAGACCACTTGAGTCCTGCACCAAGCGTCACCTTCCGTAAACGTCGAATGCAATTGGCGCACGGGGGACTGTGAGACCCACGGTACTCATACGCAGCATAGCGTGCCGCAGTGAAGTGCATAAGTGTAGTGGCAGCAATCCCATATGCTCCTGAAAAAGGTTCAAATAGAGCCTTCTGCACCATGGCCTCCACATAAGTGTGGAATGGATCTGCTACCCCAAGTCCACAGACAGCCGAAACTGCGTTCTCGTGGTTCCCGGCTGCAGTGTCACTCCTCCAGTCCAGAATATCATGGACGGCCATCATGACTTCGGGTGCCACCAGCCCCTGCTCTATGGAATCATTGGCAAAGACATACCCGCTGTACACCGTGGCGCAGCCTCCAACCGCCCTCCACGCCATGGCTGCTGCAACCGTGAGTGTGTTCGCGGTTCCTACCGCCTGCAAAGCCGTGCCATCGAGGATCGAGTGGACGACCTTTTCATTTCCTTCATAGGCAGCACCAACAGCCAGAGCGACCATGCGGATGCGGACCTCGGCGTCTCTGGAGGTGAAGCTCCCGAAATCGTCGCAAACCGACAGGTGAGACAGGCTAGCGAATTTCACAGCTTCCTGGGCGGGCAGCCATGCGGACAACACCAGTGAGCAAACCATAGTCCCGGACTCGTAACATCCCACCGCAAGCGGGCTGGAAGCGGGGTAAAAGACACTCCCCAGTTGGAGGTCTTGCCAATGTCGCTTGAAGCTGGCCCGCTTATCCACATGTGCCACGCTGGCCCCGTCCCCACTGTAATGCGTCGACAGGACAGTCTGACATCCCACACGCGCGGCTTCGATCACCGCTGGCCCGAATCGGTTCAACAGCGTTTTGTGCAAATCCGAGCACGAACGAGCCCAGGCCGAGGTGGCCCTTCGGACTGTATCTTGTGGAGACATAATCACCGCCCGAGAATACTGAATGGCATCTTCCCACGCTTGACCGGAAGGCCGTTCCGATTTTTCTGCCAAGAGCATCAGTCCGAGGAGAGTGGCTTGATATAGGGGGGTGGATGGCGGCAGGTTAGACATGAAAGTGCCCAGTTCTCTGCTAACATCTCGTTTGAATTGGACATCCGAACTGGGAGTAGGATGCATATGGGCGGTGGAATTGAAGTAAAGGATGGTGTTGAGACATCTCACTCACATGGAAGGTTTTCTACTTCTCCGCACATATTGAGGCCACTATGACGTACGACTAAATTCACTAGAACACCGGAATCTCGGCGTCCGAAATGGCAAGCCTGCAGCCTGGAACCCCATCAAGGAGGCGAAGGTACGGAAGACGTGACCAGGATCTCCCTGGTATTAGGGCTGGCTAGACCCAGTCAACCATTAAGAGGGGAACATGTAATGTTCCGAACCGTCGGAGGATGGCGAGGAGCATTCATGACTGGTTAAATCTAAGCAAGAGGACTTGGTCTGGCGATTATAGCTTATATCTTTGTAGA
>KV907502.1:472410-536888 GCA_001990825.1 Aspergillus carbonarius ITEM 5010 | reverse complement strand
ACAAATATGTTATACATAGGCCTAAGCCAATACCCCTACCGACAGATCAGCCCTAATGACCTATCGGTCTCGGGTTGATCACGGATATAATTCAGACACCTTCTCTGGGTATGAATGGACAGCCTCCTTCATTTTACGATATTGGAGCCAGTTCCAGGAATGGACGACATCCAACATCTTAGTAGTCCCGCAGTAGCTCCACTGCCTAAGGGATAGCCTCCTACTTTCACGGTTGTGTGCCAGAGTCGAGCTCTAGTATAGCCATGTAGTAGCAATGTGAGCCGTGGAGGCAGAGTAAATCCCTGACTTTTGAGGTAAAAAAAAAAAAAGAAAAACAGCATGACGAGGTGTTCTATGCTATACGTGTTGGCAAGTTAAGTCGAATGGACTGCTTTAATAAAAAGAACGATCCTGGGATGGGAAGAAAAAAGATGGTCCCAGAGGGGCTCGAACCCTCGACTTTAACGTTATTAGCGTTACGCTCTAACCAACTGAGCTATGGGACCTGGTTGATATACGCTGTCTCAAGTTAATGCTCTAAGAGAGGGTTTCATAGCCACGCATTTTGCTAAACCAGAGTTGAACGATCATCATCACCACGGGAATCACCTCGGGGTCAGAAACTCCACAACGATGGTTTCATGATGTTTCATATGATTTACAATAGTCCTAATCAAGGCTATAGTGACATTAGACTCATAACTCATGCTAATCGTGCCTCAAATAGAGTATCTCCTCAAAACATCAATGATATATATTTTGCTCCGTAGCGGGTACACATAGCCACTATCACCAGTCGAGCCTTACAACTTCAAAGAACCACAAACATAGCAGTCGCACACCAGTCCAAGTCACACCCCTCTATCCACTACCAAGTCTCCTCCATTCGACCGACTCACTCCCACCCCCATCAACACACACCCCTCACCATGCCCGATCACATGTGCGCATACATGCAAACGAAAATAAATTATGAAGCCATTCAGCTGCACCGCGTAAATCCACCACCCCCAATCTCCTATCTCAGCTGAATAACCATTCTAAATCCTTCAGCCGACCCAATAGTACCCTGGCAGCCACCCCGAGTTAATCCCGGCTAGCGCCGAACCCTAGAATCATCACCACGTGCGTCTCCTGTCGCATCATTCCCGAACGCCCCTATCCCTATCTCCACCAAAGAGCTGCTAATATCCCGGCCACACACATCACGCCATGAATAGTCCACCTGCGTATATGACCCCGGAGTAAGGTGGTCTTTTCATTTCCCACGATCCGGGTCCTCGCACATGGGGCAACGTGCCGACTCCATAGGATGATCCGCGCAACGTGTCAAGGCTTGACTCCACGTGGAACCTGCTTCAGCTGGAGATCTGATCCTGCGTAAATATGGAGAACAACTAGCAGGATGGATTTAGCTGCAGAAGTATAGATGATGGATAGATGGAATGGATTTGTGGCGGGTGTTAGTGTATTCGTGTATCATTGGTATGTATGTATGTATGTATGGTAAGTAATGTATATATGATCGTCAAGCGGAGTGTCTCCGGTAATTCATCCCTCCCCAACCACCAAAAAGCCACGAAGGATCCGAGCTGCAGACACGTGGAGCCGATTCTGGAAAATGGTCAGCAATGCTGCAGCCGTAGCTGCAGCTGCAGGGGTGAGATAAAACACGCCCACGTGACGTGATGTTGGATCCAACAATAGAGGGGCCAAACGGCGCAATCGAGGGCGTCGTCCCTCCCCCTCCCTCCAGTCCCTTCTATACTCCCCCTCTTGGAGTTCTCCTCCCTTTAGAACTCCCACTCATTATTCACCCACCTGCGAGTGTCATACCACGCCATCACACCACACAATGGACCTCCAGTCCCTCCTCACCAACATGACCTGGCAAAACGCCCTCCTCGTCGCCGGAGGTGCCTACATCCTCCTCAACCTGAAGGGCCTTCCCTTCGTCTGGCATGTACGTTCTCTCCTTACCCCCCCCCCCAATTCCCTACCAAGACCCAAGAACTAAGCAAAGGTATGGATAGGTCCGCCTACTAAATGTCCTAAAATCACACATCCTCTTCCACCGCCCCCGCACCATCTCCATCACCACGGGCCCCCACACCCCCGAAACCCTCTTCTACCCCGTCATCACCACCTCCCGATCCCCCCTCCTGGAAATAGACTACAACATGCACAAGTCCAACGCCACGTATTTCACCGACTTGGACATCAACCGCGTGCACCTGATTGCTTCGCTGTTCAAGAACCAGCTTGCCCTGGGGTTCTCGGGTGGAGAGTTGGGCATCGCGCTGGGAAGCACGGCGTGTGTGTTTAAGCGGGAGATTAAACCGTATCAGAAGTATGAGATTCATTCGAGGGTGTTGGGATGGGATGGGAAGTGGTTGGTGTTTGTGAGTCATTTTGTTAAGCCGGGTTCGGGGAACGGGAAGGGAGGAAGAGGAGGAGGAGGAGTTGGGAAGGAGGGGGCCCAGGTGGATGAGAAGAGGATTTTGGCGTCTGCGGTGACGAGGTATGTGTTTAAGAAGGGGAGGGTGTCGGTCAGTCCCGAGACGGTGCTGAAGGCGGCGGGCTTGTTGCCGGAGAAGGGCGTGGAGGTCAAGGACGGGGGTTGGTCGTGGGAGAGGGTCGAGGAGGAGCGGTTGAGGGGGTTGGAGGTTGCCAAGTCGTTTTTGGCTCTGGATGAGTTGCATAAGACGTTTCGGGGGGATGGGAATGCCATTGGGGTGTTTTAGATGTGGTGGTGGGTGAGAGAGAGGTGGATAGAGTAGAAGTTGAGCATATTAAAACAGTGGTTTGTTGGCCAGTTGATTCGCTGTCTCGGGGTGATTCGTGAAGACCTTCTTGGAATGTTTTGCATTCACCTCTCGTTGATGTTCGAAGAAGTGTCTAGAAAGGATTCTGTTATCTCGCTCCAGCATACTTAACGTGATGTTGCATGTATGGGAAGATGAGAAATAGCCAGCCTTACTTGGTTTCCATGATGTATGTATGACCTTGGACTTTAATAAATCGAGGATACAAGGTAGAATCATAGTGCCTTAGGCACGAACTGGAGGCCTCAGGCATAGTTTAGATGAAGCAGGGGATGGAACAATTCAATAATGAGATGACTAAGTAGGAGTAGAAAAGGAGTAACAGGACATGCATGCGACATATCCAACCAGCAGATAATCTCACATCCAGTCTAACATCTAATATTTCATAACAATGCTCAAAGCAGAAATAATCAAGACCCGGATATCAACAACGCCAAACATAACCAAATCATGCCTCAATAACGGCTGCTGAGCGAGTAACCTTCTCCAACCCACGCTCAACATCCATATAGTCTCGCCACTACAGCCAGTCAGTACAATCACTCCATTAGTCGTCAGTTATTCGCCAACTCACATCTGACAACACCTTCGCCACAATTGGCGACTTGGTCAACCGGAACACCTGCCGGAAGTACTCCTCGCTGACTTCGAACGGCCGCGCCGTCAGGTTCGGGATATACTTGCCGATCAGCCGGTCCGCGTCCAGGGTGTCCTTGTCAATGTACTTGTAGAGACATGCGCGGAAGGCGGTGATACCTGGGCTGAGGAAGGACGAGTGGAATGGCACGTCAATGCCCCGGAGTGGCACGGTGGCGGCACCGCGTTCGAGCTGGATGGGCTGGGGCTTGGCTTTAGCGGCGCTGGCGCACTGGTGCAATGTGTCCAGGACGCTGGCGCGAATATCCTCGACGGGGTGATTGCCCTGGAGAAGAGCCTGGAAGTCGGACTGACGGCGCTTGATCTCGCCGATCAGGGAGGAGAGGGTGTCGAGGGCGCGGAGCTAAGCGGTTAGCAAGGTTTATAAGAAGGTAACAGGGGACTTACATCGCCTGCGCAGACGTATTGGGAGTTGGCCACGTTGTAGTTGACAATCTCGAGTAACCAGCCGGTTTCGCTGGCGATGAGAGCGACCAGGTAGCGGAGGCGGTCTTCGGTGAATGCTAGAGGGGGTTAATGCTGCCGATGGTTTGGAGGGATGGACATACCCTTGGACAGACGACTCGGGTCCACGGCACACATGGAAAAGTTCGATCGCCCCTGGTCATCGCGCTCCACTGCCATCTGCATCGTCAGGCCGCGGTAGAAGACCACCGAGACCAGACTCTCAATTGGCATGATCTCTGCAATGGCTGCCAGGGCAGAGTATTCACCCAGAGAGTGGCCAGCAAAGCTGCAGTGGTCGGCCAACAGTCCCTTGTCCTTCATGTCCTCGATGATGGCCTTCTCCATGAGGGTGAGTGCCGGCTGGGTAAATTGAGTAGAGGACAAGAGACCGGTGCTCGACCGGAAGGTGTGCGACTTGGTCTCCTCGGTGATGTCCTTGAAGATCTTCTCCGATGTTGTGCGTCCATCAGCATGGATCATCTCACAACGGAGGGCCATGTAGTTTTCACGGATGGCCCGGCCGCGACTGCCGCCAAAGTGAATCTTGAGTTCTTTGGGATCGTTGCGCACAATGTCGGTGATCCGGAAGCCTAAATGCGTTAGCGAAACCCCTCATTGAAGATGGGAGGACTTACCGAAGTTCTCGAGGAAATGCTTGTCGGCCAGATCCCACACCTTGCGAGCTGCAGGACTAGCGGCGTAAAGCTCCATGCCCATGCCCTTCTCCTGACTGCCCTGACCGGTAAACAGGAAGGCAGTGCTGGGCTGCTCAATCTCGGCCTCCGCGACGATCAGCTTGTCCCCGGTACCGGCGCGATGTGCCTCCGCATGGATCAGCTTCCGTCCGTTGACCATGCCGACGTGCTGCAGGACCAGCTCGACATCGTCCTCCGGAAGAACCATGCCAACAAAATTACACTGATAGCGCTGGAAACCACGGGCATTGCCCGGGACAGTCAACTGCTCCAGCAAGCCACGAACCTTGGCGCTCATGTGCATGCCATGGGTGATGGTGTCCGGGAGCTCCGCGTAGGCAGCAAAGGTGCGAGAGACGTGGATGGGGTTGTAGTCACCGGAGACGACAGCATATTCTTCGTTCGACTTGGGGGACCTGAGCTGGATCTCACCGCCACCAAGGGTGATTGGTGACTGGAATAGCACCGGCTGCTCCACAACGCTTCCATGGCGCTTGAGATAGTCCATGATGGGGTTGCTAGTCGAAATCCCCACGGTGTGGTCGATGTAGGCCAGCTCAAGCGTGTCGCCCGCCGGCGACCGACCATACACCGGACCGAAACATCTTTGCTGACGGTAGACCGATTTGCTTTGGAACTGGGCATGTGTTTCCAGATCGAACGTGAGCTTGAAGCCTTGTAGGTCCAGGTCTGCGTTTTTAGGAGAGAACCATGGCTTGGAACGAAGGATGGCCACGTCTTTAATCCCGGCGAGCGGGAGCTCGACCTTTGGCTCCTTGACCTGCTGGAAAGCAGTGTCGTAGTCATTGTAGGTTCCTCGGTACATGAAGCGGCTGATGACCTCGACGACATCCACACCCTCTTTGCTAACCAACGAAGCGACCTCGACAATCTTGCCAGAGTCTTCATTGAGAATGGCCCGGATGTGCGCGCGAGACGAGAGGACATCTCCCTCTTGGATATCCGAGCTGCCCAGCCGGCGGAACTCGTTGGACAGGTGCACCAACTTCATCAAATTGCCGCTGATCGTCTCGGTGAACAAGGGCTTCATGACCGACTTCCAGGCAACGACAATTGCGTAATCCATGGGGGCACTCAGTTTCTTCGAACGGGGTGCCGACGAAGAATCGCCAACACACTGGCTGAACTTCTTGATGTCCTCAGCAGTCACGGTAACGGCATCACCATAGAACTGATCCTCCTGGGACCGCGTACCCGCCGAGCTGAGGGACTCACCGAACCAAAGCCGATGGTAAAAGTCCTTGACCCGGTCGATCTTGTCGGAGAGCAGCTCGCGGAGCGGTGCAAAAGGAAGCTCGGGGTGATAGCTGAACAACAGCTCCAGCCCTGCCGGTGTGCCCGTGACAGTACGATCCTCGAACAGGATGACTTTGATGAGATTCTGGGTGATGGCATGGACCTCAACGACCAAGGCTGGGGTGCCATCCGCGCCTCTCTCGAAGAGCCGGATAGCGCATTGCTCGGTGGACGTGCTTTCCTCGACCTCAACGTAGACGTTGGGCCGGGCCGCAAAGAGTCGGCGGATAGGGTTCTCGCAGACACTGTGACCTTGCACGATTGTCTTTTGCGAGAAGATGGCCTGTCTCCAGCCTTTCTGCGTGCCAGCCAGCCGCTGCATCCAATGCTCGATGAGAGGCAGCTCGTCGCTGAGCAACATGGGGTCATAGGTTCTCGTGAGGGATATCTCACTCGGCACCTCACTCATGCCCTCGTCGGTCAATGGTGTTTGAGCTTGGTCGTGGTCATATCCTCGTTCGGCAAGAGACCGCACCCACTGGGCATGAATACCGTCCAGCACATGCTTGATCGGCTCGTTCGCGACCGTGGTATGCTTGGCTGCGACAGGGCCGTGGAGAACGCAGATCCGACCGACATCCTGTCCGGGGACGGCCTGGACATCTTCTGATTGCCACAGAGAATCCTTCTTGAACCACACCTCGAACTCCTCGTCGAGCACAGGAATGAACGGAACGGGCTTCTGGCCACGGCGCCGGCAAAGATGCACGAACATCTGCGTGCTTGGTGCGTCCATCAGCTCCGAGGTGGCTTTGGAATGGCTCGTGAAGAACTGCTCGATGGCCATGTCGGGCTCATCGATTTGGCGCACCGACTGCCAGTACCGCGGCTTGGAGGCATCACTGGACTCGCTGACGGCATCCTCGATCCATTGAAGGAAATCGAAAGTCAATTGCTGCAGGCTGCGGTGGATCCAGCGGGCTTGGTGCTTGACGTAGAGAAGCTCGACCATTCTCCACGCCACCGCCGCGAGGGTCATCTCGTTCAATTCGCAGGCCTTGCCATTGGCGTCCTGTCCGAACCACACTTTCTGGAAATCCTTGTTGAGGCCATCGATAATGCGGTTCTTGTGCTCCTTCAAGTAAGCCACCCGGGCCTTTTTGTCGGCAATGCTGAACACGGTTCGATCCATCTCAGCCCAGAAGCGCACGCCCCGAGTGGCAATCTTGTGGATCGGCTCGCCCATCTCAGACCGAACTGTCAGGATTCCTCCCGTTGGTCGGGTGTAGGTCTGGTCCCAGGCTGTGTCGTCGACACCGGGAATATCCACAATGAGCTGCTTGGCCTCGACGCTCGTGTGGGCCTCCTTGACTGTCATGACCCTGCTACCGAGGAGGATACCGTCGAATGGCATAGGTGAAGGGGCATTGAATGCCTGGGTCCATTCACCGGTCAAGTAGGGGAGAGTGTCGTCAGCACCACCAAAGCCGCTGCCAGCGACGAGAACGATGTTCTTGCATGTCCGGATGCGACCGTACATCTCCAGGATAGGTGCATGGAAGTCCTCATAGGAGTGGTGGCCACCACCTCGGCCACCCGTCCACTGCAGAATAATCGGGAAGGACTTGTTCTCGCGGGCGATGTCGATGACCTGCTGGATTGCCTCGACAGACCCGGGCTTAAACGCAATGTGCTTCAGCCCGAGCGTCTCAATATACTCATTGGCGACATCAACCGACGGGACTCCGGCTCCAATTGCCATTCCATCAATCGGGACGCCTTTGGCACGGAGCTCCTGCAGCAGGGGAATCTGCCAGCGGACGGAGTTTGGACTGGCGTAGATGATGTTACAGGTGACACCCTGTCCAGGAACTCCATTGTTCACGATTTTGTTGATTGCTTCCTCCAAGGCACCCTTGCTGTAGTAGCCCCCTCCCGCAAGCTCGATATGATATCCAGCGTTCATGGTTGCGGAGACAAAATCCCACGGAACAGTTGTGGGCGTCATACCCGCAACCATGACGGGAGGCAGCCCTAAAAGCTCACTGAACTTCGTCTGAACAATCACCTTGTTCGCTGCGTCTCTTGTCAGGCGAGGCCTGTACACCTCGGCCCAGTTTTCGGCATACACGACGGGGTGCTCAGGATCGCGGTTGAACAATTCCGCCTTGTTGCCGTACTCCTCACTGTGCTTCATCGCACCCCCGAGAATGAGTCGCACACCCTGGCCTGCCTTGTTGTGCATGGTAACGACTCCGACGCCGGCACCACCACCGGGTCCAAAGTCGATCATGTGAGTAGCTTCCGGGAAGGCCGTCGCCTTCTCCCAGTGCACGGGCTGATGGGCAATCATGCTCACAATATCACCGATAATGTTCCTGTCCTGGTGTACGCGCATATCGTGGCCGTCCGTGGTCGCGTAGAGTGGGATGCGCAACTGGTCGCCTGTGATGTTCAGGTTCCCAAGGTCTTGCACCACCAGGGAAGCAACCTCATCGAGATACATGCTGTGGAAAGGTGCAGTGATAGGCAGGAAGCGATGGTCGATCTTGGGCCGCCGCTTGCTGGCAGGGATCTGTGCCTCCCGACCAGACTTTGGCTTCAGGCCACGCAGGTGACGGCTCAAACCATACAGACTGAGCGGGGAACCCGTCACAACGAGGTTCTGGGGCCCATTGAAGAGGGAAATGGCAACATGGGACTCAGTAGGAAGGTAGCTGTTGACCGTGTCGATGATCTTCTGTAGTTGATCCTGTCGGAGGTTTCGCACCCTCAACATGGGCCCCGGCGTCCCCTCCCCATTATCTTCTGCCTCCTGTCGGATGGACTCGGGAATGAATTGGGGCGGGTATAGCTCGTGGCTGCGACAGGCGATATAGAAGAGAATGCGAAGTGCATCAAGAGCATGTCGGTAGAAGTCTTCCCATGTATCCGAGATGGATGTCACCAAGGCAACGACAATACCTTGAGAATGACCGGTCACACCGGACAGGTGACCGTGCATCTCCCGTGGAGAAAGTCCCATTGTCTGACAGGCCACGATAAAATGGCAGATCTGGAGGAGGCCGATCAAGGGCATGCTGACAGGGGCGGAGAGGAGATACGAGGATTCTGGTTCGGAGTCGGGCTTCTCCAGCCAGTCCATGAGGGAAAAGCCATGTCGGAAGTGTGCCTTGAAGCCAGATGATCCGGAAAGATCCTCTAGCAAACGGGCCCCAGAGAAGACACAGCGACTGAGGATATCGGTGTAGGTGGTATATGTTTCCTTCAGGTCATCGAAGTATTTCTCGTCATTGCCCTGTCCACCAAACAAGGCGTAGATGCGTGACGGACCATCGGAGGCGGACTGAAGAAGAAGAGATGGGTGGTGTCTGTGCTTGCGACTGAGAGCCCCCTGTGCCGCAAAGTATGTCTTGATGATGGGGCTCTTGTGCTGAATCTCAAGATGAGCAACGGCAGAGTGGACGTCGTTTCCACCGAGGAAGTCTTGTTCAAAAGCCTCCAAAAGCGACTCCAGCAGCTGCAGTATCGTTGCGGCGTCGTCGCAGTGTGTCTCGTCGCTGGAGCGGATGATGCAGAAGTTGATGAACTCGGCAACGAGGCCCTCTTTGATGGAGAGATCGTTTTCGGGAGAGGATGAGGGCAAATTCAGAGTGAACTCCTTCCATAAGGCATTTGCTAAAGGTAGTTGCACTGCAGGGAGGTTGATTCTCGTGTCAACTGATTCATAGGTAGCAGCTAACGACCGCTTGTCGCCGGCGACAGAGGACGGTCGGGAGATCTCAGGCGTGAGGCCCGCAAATTCCGAGCTCAAACTCGACAAGGGCGTCTTGACACTCATCATGATGGGTGGTGAAAGGAGAGGAGATTGACAGTAGCCAGAACCAAAGACTCAGACCGTTGCCTGCCCAAGTGTTATATCACACCACCCGTCGTCGCGCGCCGAGATAAGCCGGGAACTGGGTTACATCCCGATAAGGAGGGGCCAAATCGGAGGTGTCGGACAGGGTAGCAGGGCTGAGCTCTGCAGAAGCAGAGAAGAAGCAAGGAAGCTGATCTGCAGCGTAAAAATGCAAGTTGCAGGATCCGATGTGGCGGAGGTGGATGGATGCAGGTGTGAGCTGACGTCGGGGGGATACGCGTATGGGCGGTAAAAACGGAATTACCGACCGTCAGAATGCGTACGGTATGGCAGGTATGGGCGCTAAGGTACGGTATACGGTATGCGGTATGCGGTATGAAACCCCCGCTGGGGTGGAGCCGGGCGGGGAGGGACAAATCCCTCCGGGGTATTAGTCTCCGTCAGTAATAGTATCAGTCAGGAACGCCGTTCCGTGCGGGAGATCCTCCAATGGCATCCGCAGCCAACATCATGCATCCCTCGGATCCTTGGGCTGGGGCTGATCGCTGCGCTAAGCATGTCAGCCTGCTGCTGTACGACGTCGGCTAGTATCCTCCTGGAATCTTCCAGCCCCAACGCTAAAACAGGGGCGTACCTCGAAACGTGGCAGGCACGTGTCTTCGTCTTAGGTGGTGTATTATAGAGCTACTATTGTTAACGGTCGATGCAACGGAACCTTATTTCCGAACACATGGCACGACAGGGATAATGGTGGCTAGGATGGCAACTTGCGTGGTTATTGGTCCGCGCGGATTTGTACCTGAGTCAGGAGCCGGGCAGATTGTGTCAACACGAGTGTACAGCCAGCCCTTTTGCGACCTTCTAATCAGGGATTAGTCTGGAATATTCCGCGAGACTGGCAATCTATGAGGTGCTCATCCCGAGTGATTTCCGTCGTCTTGTGTAAAGTGTAATCTGAATGAGGTAAGTCGCTTCGACATCAGGTGATCGTCCTGCATGCCGTCGAGGCCCATAAGAATTATTAATCAGAGTACACAATCTCTCCACAATATGCATCACCCGTATACTTGATGATTCAGCATGCTCTACAGCAGCCTAGAATTCATTCACGTCAGGTGATGTACTTCGCCCTCATGACTGTTAACAAGATCTGCGTTTGCATATGTTTCTTCATGTTCCTCAACCTAAGCAAGTTACATAAACTATTCATCGAGAACCATCCTCTATGTAGATTCAAATAATTCCAACACAGCTTCACTCATTACCACCAACCACCTAGCACATCTACACAGACCTAGATACCTATATCTCCACCATAAGCCCTAACCCACCACTTCCACCCCCCCAAACCATACACTCAAGTATACACCCTACCCAATAACCCACTGCACCCCCCTCCCCACAACCCCCGGCTCCTCCAACGGAACCAAATGCTTCACCCCCGTCAACACCTCAAACTCAACCTCAAACCCTTCCTTCCCCCGCAGAAACCCCACAACCTCCCTCTCCACCTTCTTCTTATCCTCCACAACATCCTCCTCCCCGGCCACTACATAAACCCTAATCTTCCTCCCATCCAACCTCCCCGCCGCCCCATCCACTAAAGTAGTGATATCCTCCGCCATACCGTACATAATCCATCCGTCCCGGGCAAAGACATTCCCCGCTAGACTATCCCTCACTATCATGTCCATATCATCCTGGGAGAGATTGTGCGTGTTGGAGAGGACATTCCCCACTGTCCATCGGATGGATGCCTCGCTTGTGTAGGCTTGTTTTTGTTGAGTGGCCATTTCCTCTGGAAGGAGGAGGGGGGTAGGTGGGGCCGGGGCGAGGAGTACGAGTCCTTGGATCAGGGAGAGGAGGGGGGATGGGAGGGTGGAGAGGACTGTGAGGGAGAGCTTCGCGCCCATGGAGTGGCCGACTAGGATGAGGCCGTTCGCGAGGAGGGCGGTGGTGGATGGGGTTGTGTGGAGGTGGGAGAGCACGGCAAGGAGGTCGCTGGCCATGGGGGTGATGGAGTAGTCTTTGGGACTGGCGCTGGCATTGAGATCATTGGTGGTGGTAGGGCCGGTGGATTGGCCCCAGCCGCGGAGGTCAATAGCGATGGTGTTGTGGGTTGTGGTGACGGTGGTGGGGGATGTAGGTGAGGTTTGCTTGTGCCAGGTGTTGCTGGAGCCGCCCCAGTAATGGAGGAAGATGAGGAGCGGGTTGCTGTTGGGGGTGGAGGTTTTGGTGATGGTGAAGTGGATGCTGGTTTGGGGGGAGATGGTGAGAGTGTGGGACTCCATGGTTGTGGTTTGGGTATGGGAATTGTGGGTGACTGTGTGGAGCGTTCAGTGAAAATGAGACACGAGGAAGGCTGGAGGGCGATATTTATGCTACAGCTGAAGAGACGTGGCCTGATTCCTTGGTGATGATTAAGCTTCAGTATTTGGAATTCTGGTGGAATTAATTCCGATGGTACGTCACGGCCATATAATGGAGCGGGATATTGCTATAGCCAAACCCAGGGTGCACAAGAGGATGGAAGTGTCAGAGAAGGTAAAATAACTGTACATTGCTTCTTCTGAGGACAAGTGAGATGCATATCACCAAACCGACCCACCCAGTATATCAACTCAACGCCCGCCAAGAAATTCGAACAAAAAGTCAACTTCAGAGCTCAAATCTTAAGCCACGAGGTTTCGGGTCCCACACCGGTGGTGGCGGCGCCCTTTCCGTAGAGTTGACTAAACAGGCCGTTCGTGACCAACAGCTCTTTCGGAGCGCCACACTCAACAATCCGCCCACTCTCGACAACCACCACCTTGTGAAAGTCGATAATGGTGTGGAGGCGATGGACAACGGCAATCACCGTACATCCTGCGAAGGCCGTGCGGATGAGACGCTGCATGAGAGCATCCGTTTCAGGGTCGACGCTGTTAAGGGGTCAATCACCAGTGATACTAAAGAATCACGATAAGCTTTAGACGTACCTGCTTGTGGCTTCATCCAAGACAACAACCTTGCTCTTTCTCAACATAGCAGCAGCTAAACGCAGAAGCTGTTTCTGTCCCTGCGAGAAGCTTTCTTCCTGCACTTGTCCATCCAAGCCACCAAGTTGCGTCGATACGATGTCCCATAATTTGACCTCCTTCAGCACGTTGATTATGCTGTCATCGGTCTCCCGACCAAGAGGATCTATGTTTTGTCGTACACTACCAGGAAGAATGGTCACTGACTGCGATATACAGGACAACGAGGACCGAATATCCTGGCACGAAATGGAGCCGATGTCTAGCCCGTCGATAGTAATTTGGCCATTGTCGGGCTCGAGAAGGCGGAAAAGGAGTTGAATGAGCGAGCTCTTGCCACTTCAGAGGATCAGTATCAACCGGCCATTTATCCGAGAGGAGCAACTTACCTCCCACTGGGCCCACAAATAGCAACCATCTCACCAGCAGAGATTGACAATGTGACGTCATTGACGACAGGGTCGCTTTCGGGTCTATGGAAGAAAAGTCAGTAGGTGCGCGTTAACCCAGTGGTGCATGAACAAAATGCAAGGCATTACCTGTAAGAAGCAGAAACGTTAAAGAACTTGATATCGCCTCTCTCTGGCCAGCGAGGTGGAACCTCAATGTGTCCGTCCGGCCTATCCTCAGGCTGCACGTCGTCCTCAAACTGTCTCACACGCGACACGGCTCCAATGGATGTCTCTAGTACAGTCCAGTTTGAGATCAATTGCTTGAGACTTTCGCTCAAACTGATAATGTTCAACAGCCCTAGCGCTGCAGAACCCGCTCCAATGGACCCGGGAACCCCGACCGCAAGACCAACAATAAGCGTGGCCATACCTGCAACGACCATGTCCAGGACGAGGGTTAGCCATCGTTGTATGACAAAAAGCAGATAATAAGGTCGCTGTGATGCGTCTGTTAGCGCGCAGATATCATTGAGAAAGTTATTCTGCCACCCGAAAGCACGGATCGTCACTAAGCCATTCACTGTTTCCATGAAGTTGGAATAGAGGGGAGATTTGGCTTCCAGCTCCATGAATCGTAGCTGGCGGGAGGTCCGAAGGTAGAATTTTTGCAGGAAGTAGAATACTGCCAGACAGAGTGGGATGATGGCAGCAAGGTACTTTCCAGTGATGAACACGATGAGAAGCTGCGCTATGGCAGACATAAGGGCTGGTCATAGTCAGCGTGTTTTGATGTTCAAGCCATGAGCGAGATAAGGTATACAGAGTAAACGTACCAACACTAGTCTCAACAAGAGCAAGTGGCAGCTCCATGTCCACCAATTGCATATCTTGACTGAACCTATTGACTGTGAGCTTAATCCAAAACCCTGATGGTGGTCCCCTTACTTATTCGTAGTGACACCGGAGTCAGTCGAGTGGAAGAAAGATATTGGAGCACTGACAACGTTAGTAGATACTCTAAGCCCTACTGGTATACTTACTTTAACACAGTGCGAAGGAGGATCTTGTGCAACCTTCTGGATGCTCGAGGAACCATGTTACTGATCATATGCGTGCTTTTTGTTAGCTAGAACTCATTCAGAAGGGAGGGTAGACTTATCAGCATCCCAAGAATAGAGACAACTCTGCCATGACAGCCAAGAAGGCATACACCCCAAGGTACATACCGAGGTCTTTGTACGGGTGCTTTTCGTTTGCAGCAGCCCACCACTGAACCCATACACCTAATACGTGTCAGTTACTGTTTGCCAAGCATTGATTTGTACATACTGGGAAATGCAAGACTGAAGGTGAATACCGCAACTGCAACGAAAAACAGCACCGAGTTGAACCTGCCCACCATATCCAGGTAGTATTTGTATATCGTCACATCGCCAGTCCGTCGGCTGGAATCCGAGGTTTCGAGCTGGGCAGCAAGTTCGTGGGGTACATCAGGATTGGATTGTCGGACAATCCAGCTGAGTCTTGCGTCGTTCAATACGGGCTCCATGGGGTGGTCGGCTGTGCTAGGGCCGGGCAAGCTCGAGACAATCGAGCCCTCTTTTTCCGAGAAATGCACTTTGCTGTCGAGGGTAATGGTGTAGTCTGCATTTGAGGCAAGACGAGCTATGAACGTTAGATTATCATCGTTCTGCAAGGTATCTTGCTGGGACTCACTGGAATGCGTCGCGAGGATGGTAGTCAGATTGTGTTTCCTACAAAAGCCACCTTCGCTGAATAGCCGTGCTACCACCAGCTTCTCTGTTTCAGCATCGAAGCCACTGAAGATATCATCGAGGAGCAGCAAGGGCTGTCGGGAGTAAAGCGCTCGAGCCAATGCCTGTTCATGATTATTAGTAGTGACTAGGCTGACAGATATCGAGTGACCTACTACACGATGTTTCTGACCACCACTTAGCGATAGCCCCTTACTCCCCACCACAGTTTGAACACCCAAAGGCATTGACTTTAAATCCTGCCTCAACCCCGACGCCTGCGTCACCTCCCGGAACCAGCGAGGCTCGTAGGTTGACGGGCCAAGAATATTACTCAGAATCGTACCATTCTGCAGCCAAGGCTCCTGGCTACAAAATGCAGCCTCGGGATATCGGCACTTCATATACCCCTTTGTAACAGCTGTTTCCCCCCTCAAACCAGCAAGCAATGTCGACTTTCCACAGCCTGTTGGTCCAGTGATAATTGTAAGCGAAGACGGTCTGATCTTGAATGTCATTCGCTTAATGACCGGTTCGCGGGTCGAAACCCACCCAACGCTCCAATTTTGCGCCTCAACTGCATTCTGCATCTCGGTGTCTTTCATCTCGAGGTCCCGGATGTTGTCCATTTCTGGGAAGAGAGTTTGCTCGGAGGTGAAGGAGCTGAGGAAGCCGACTTCTTTTGTGTCTTCGGCCATTAAGAACACCCGAACGCGTTCGATCGACCCAACAGCGGAGATAAGATTGGGGACGGCTTGTAGTAGCATGGACATTGGGTTCTGGAGGACCGTGAAGAGAGACAGAGTGGTGAATGCCCGTTGGGTAGTCAATTCTGGGCCATTGTCGTACCGCGATAGAGCAATAAATATGCCGAACCCGACGACGGGTGATATGACCGAAGTGGCGAATGCTGCTGTAGGTTAGTAGTGGCCCCATGCGATCAACGTGGGAAGAGATACTGACACAAGCTAACCGCGTAGGTAAGAAAGGAGCGAAATTTACTGGCGTATCCTATCTCCTGAACCCTGAGGCCCTGCACAAACTCCATGAACCAGGGTGTCAAGCCCTCCAACTTCAAACTTTTCATGGAGTTGATCATGTATGTTGTAACGTCGATTCTCTTCTGAATGCCCTGTACCCATGTGGCTTGGCGACGTCCGACGGCTGGGGCCATTGTCGCGGCAGCAGCTCCACAGACTACACACAATCGTTAGCATGTGATTATATCTCAACCGAAAGGAACCATCGTACCAACTGCAATAAGGATAGGACTTAGTCCTCCGTAATTCAACTCGCGGTAAAGCAGCCACAGTGCCAGAGCAATCTCAACGATATTCCCCCACGCTTCATGCATGTACCGCATTCCGAATGCGATTTTCTCAATGTCGGCGCTCATCAGCGTTACCGGCGCATATTCTTCGGCGGTTTTGGGGTCCATAGATAGCGTTTTCTCGTAGATCAACGGGACTAGGCATCCACGCATGAGGACGATTGTGCGGTATGTGATGTGCTGGTAGCATGCTTCGGAAACCTGCGCAGGTATAAGCACTGCACATACATTCACGGCTGAGGTGACTTACTCCCAGTCCCACATACACCAAGATATATGCGCCAAGTAGCCCGTACCCATCATTTCGCCTTTGCTTATCCAAATCTGTCTGGAGATACTTTATCACTGCATCGATGAGAAACGGCTGGGTGAAGGTGAAGGCCGTAAAGCACAACCGGGGAATAGCTGCAGTTAAGAGAACCAATTTGTATTCCCAGGCCATAACCCTAAGAAGGCCATTGCTCTTCTCCTTTGTCGTTGGATTTGCTGCGCATTGTTGGTAATTATTCGAAGACGAGGGGATGTCTGCTTACCATTTCGCCACACATTGGAGAAGCTCGTTGAACATACCTCAGACTGGAGGCTATGGTTCAGAGTGAACAGGTCGTCTGCCTGCAAGTCCTTCCTGGATCCTAGAAATAGCAATGGATTGACCCACCAAAACAGGCGCCGGTTGATCCATCCGACCTTCTCCTCGGGACTATATGCCTGCCCCAATGAACCAAGGGCTCGTGGCCAGGCCTCTTGCGCCAGCAACACAGCCTTCCATATATCTGATATCATCAAGAGCTTGAATATGTGGCCATGGTATCCCATTGCCCATAATGTGCGTAGTCGAACGGCGTCAAAGGCAAGCGTAAAGAGGAGATAGATCTCGATAAGAAGTGGCGGCTTGACGGAGCGCGTGTGTTCGAAATGCGATGCAAGACCAAGCGCAAGGGCCGCGACCAGGCCGAGCGCCGCTGCGGGGATAGTTGTGCGCGTCTTCAACTCATGACCCGATGTCCAGGATACTAGGATGGCGGTCTGAATGGCGGCGAACCAGCCATAGCTAATCTATAACGGAATCAACGATGCGACTCATGTCCAGGAGTCGGGGTCATGACCTACGAGCTTAGCCAAATGAGCTCCATCGTTACTCCCATCTCTTGAGGATTTTCGGTATAGGTAAACCACCCTTCCGGCGAGAAATAAGAGTAAAAGTCCCACCGGGCCAATCGTCATCACAGACTCCTCAAACAACAGAGTAAAGTCGTAACCGCCATAGCAGTCGCGGGCTTGAGGCCCGAACCCATCCTCGAAGGCAAGGGAGCAATTCATTGCAACTGCGCCTGTTCTGCTGGGGACTGAGAGCGCGCGCGGATCTGGGCCATCTGGAGTAGTCTTGTTGCTCTTTAGCCTGCACTGCCTGGAACTACACCGCTGGACTTCAAGTCACACTGTCTAAGCTGCTGTCGTTGCTCGGAGGGATGCTTGTGCGATGCTCGAATGTCCAGGTCGACTGACATCAGACTCTGCTGCCTGCTCCGACATGGTCGGGGCGCAACCCACCACGTTGGGCGCGCGTATATGGAGGAGGGGCAAAGGCTGTGATTGGCAATAACGAGAGTGGGGACGTCGCTTAATCGTGGGTATGGCTCATTGGCCGGTGCGTAAATCCAGGCAGCCTAACGACGCCGGCAGGGGATAGTGGGATCCTGCGGCGGATCGCCGGCTTATCGGGTTGGGACCCCACCCGATCGACGGGCTTCCTTCCATGTGGCCGCGGGGCGATCCCTGTTAGCTGCCAGATCGCGGGTCACAATACCAGACCGTATTACCGCAATACCGTGGTCTCGAAATACGATACGTATCAGTCTCGGTCAGGGGCCGATACTAGGGCCATTACGGGGCGTGCGACAAATACGCCCGCAGTGCATGCAGAAGGATTGTATCAGCTTCACTCGCATGGCAGATGGGTCCAACCGACACGAAGCTGACAGGAGTCCGGAATGTTGGATTCTCAGTCAATGCACGCCTTCGATGCCGGACATCATGATCCAGAGGTGCCAGGGTAGATTCGCCGGGGGACGATGGATCACCATTGCTGGGGATTCTTTTTAATCCGCGCAGCCTGCAGTCGGTGTCGCTGTCTGTCTGTCTCTTTCGCTTGGCCACACTACCTCCTCAGCATTCACCGACGACCATGGCTCCCATCGCTTTACCCACTCCTGAGCCTCCGCATCTTCTCGCCTCCCCCTCCAAGTCCCTCAAGAGCACCCCGGCCGACACGCCTGCTCCTGCCCTACCCACCCCCATCAAAGACTTCTTGGCTGTCGAAGAGAAGTCAGTAGACGCCGCTGAAGTGCCCGAGATTCTTTGCACAGCCTTTGGCCTGGCCCTCCGTTGCTATCGCTCGGAAGGCGTCGCCTTTGAATACCATGACGAGTCGGCGGCCGGTCACGGAGCCGCCATCACGCGTGAGTGTCGCGCACAGCCACCCGATGATGTCACTGACAAACGTGGCCTGTAGATATCTCGTTCGATCCGGACGAGTTCCATCAAGTCGACGATCTCCTCAAGGCCGTGAGGGAAACACTGCATGCTACCCAACCGGCTCTAGATGCGCCCAGCAACGCATCGCAATCTTCATCCTACCAGTCCTTCCGGAGCGCTGTGGTTTTCCGTCAAACCCGCGAAGGATCCAGCGATGACAAATCCATCCCCCCGTCGCCCAAGGTAAATCCTGCCAGTCCCGATTGTGGGGAGGTTTGGAAACTGACTGCTCTGTAGCTTGACCTCGAGCTCCATGCCACAAACTCCGCCAATGGCATTGACATCCAATTACTTTATACCCCATCCACCGTCTCCGAGGACCTTGTGGTTCACTTGGCCGACACCCTCCGTCAGACATTCGACCTAATCAACAACCGCCCGGAAACGGAGCTTGACAAAGCAACCTATCTGGGCCCACTGAGTCAGAAAAAGATCTTTGACTGGAACTCCGCCCCACCTGCTGCCGTGCTCGAGTGCGCTCATGAGCTGGTCCGACAGAGAGCCTCCCGGCAGCCACAGGCACCCGCCATCGACTCATGGGATGCCCAGATGACCTATGCGGAGCTGGATTCTCTGTCTGATCGTCTGGCAGCCGTCCTCGTTGACGTGGGAGTGAAGGCCGAGGTGATTGTGCCACTGTGCTTCGAGAAGACGGCATGGTATGTTGTGGCCATGCTGGCCGTGCTCAAGGCCGGTGGCGCATTCGTTCCTCTGGACCCAGCGCATCCTTCTGCGCGTCTTCGCGAGATTGTCGGCCAAGTCGATGCGCCGGTCGTATTGACGACGGCTAAATACCATAGCCTTTTCACCGACTTCTCGGTGAAGGCCATGATAGTTGATACCGAGACAATCAAGGAATATGCCGCTCGCAATCTGGAGTGCATTCCAGCATCCGCTTCCAATCCGGAGAATCTCGCATATGTGATCTTCACCTCCGGTAGCACGGGTAAGCCTAAGGGTACGATGATTCAACACCAGTCCTTCTGCAGTGGATCCCTGCGGCAGGGTGAAGAAGCCAACATGGGACCCCATTCACGGATCTTTCAGTTCGCATCCTACAGCTTCGATGTCAGCATTCTGGAAATCCTCACTGGGCTCATTTTTGGTGCTTGTATTTGCATCCCGAATGAGCAACTGGGACGCGCAGACTTTGTGCAGTCTATGAATGATTTCCGGGTCAACTGGGCTTTCTTGACGCCGTCGGTACTGAAGGTCTTGTCTCCGGATCAATTACCACTCTTGAAGACTTTAGTCCTGGGGGGTGAAGCCATGTCCGAATCGGATATGATGACATGGGCGGGAAGACTCCAGTTAATGAATGGTTACGGACCCAGTGAATGTTCTGTCGCAGCCACTGCCAATACCAAACTGGACCCCCATTCCAGCCCGCGGAACATAGGGAAAGCTATTGGTGGTGTGTGCTGGATCGTCGACCCGCAAAACCATAACGTGCTCTTGCCGGTCGGTGCCGCGGGTGAGCTCATCATCCAAGGTCCAATCGTTTCCCGTGGATACCTCAAAGACCCAGTGAAGACTGCAGCAGCCTTCTTCGACAGTCCCACCTGGATGACACCCGGTACTTCGCCAATCTGGAACCGCTTCTACAAGACTGGTGATCTGGTGCGCTATGATGCGGATGGCATGATCCACTTCATTGGGCGGAAGGATCACCAAGTTAAGCTCCATGGACAGCGCATGGAACTGGGAGAGGTAGAGCACCATCTCTGGACCGATAGTCTCGTCCGCAATGGAATGGCGCTCGTGCCATACACTGGTCTCTGCAAGGCCCGTCTGGTCGGTGTCGTCTCCCTCCACAAACAGTTCGCGACTTCCTCAGTACAGACCCACCCAACTATCCGCCTGGTGGACCATGCAGAGGCTGCGGCAGACACGCGGGTAATTGCAGAACGCCTATCACAGCTGCTTCCCACATATATGGTTCCGACAGTCTGGATCGTTCTGGAAAGCCTTCCGTTGATGTCGTCCGGCAAAATGGACCGGAAGAAGGTCGCAGACTTCGTGGCCGACATTAGCACCGAGGCGTTCCAGCATATCATGGGTAATGCCGATAAATCCGGCGACGAGTCGCCAGTAAGCAAGACAGAGGCCCTGGTGCGCAAGGTTTGGGCGAAAACCCTTGACGTCCCTGAGGACCAGATTGGCAAACACAGCAACTTCCTGTCGGTGGGCGGCGACTCCATCAAGGCCATGGCGGCCATGTCAGAGTTTCGCCGACTGGGAGTAACTGTACTAGTAGCTGATTTGTTGCGGTACGATGTAAGCGAGGTTGCTTCAAAGATCGAGGAGTCGGGTGATGCGACCTTGCTTCTTTTGGAAGGTGAGACAGGCAGCAAGGGTCAGCTCCCAGTGTCCCATCTGCAACAGACTTTCCTGGACGCGTCTCGCCTTGGCAACAGTGCTGTGCACCATGCCATCTTGCTTGAACTCGGACAGAAGATTCGCATCCAGCAGCTAAGCGAGTCACTCGACACTCTGATCTCTTCCTACCCGGCGCTCACTCTCGGCTTCAAGGAGCAGAACGGCACATGGTCGCAATTTTTCAGAGACCACGACGAGCTTGAGAACCCCGCTTACCACCTGAACTTGAACCATGTCGCGAGCTTGCAGGAGGCGCAAGAGATTGTCGAGCGTCGTCAGGCCTTGCTCTGTGTGGCTGGCAACCCAAGCTTTATGGTTGATCTGTTCACCGTCCGCGGTGCACAGTTTATCTCTCTCGTGGCGCATGCGGCTGTTGTTGATGTTCATTCCCTGAACACTATCATTGGGCACCTGGACTACTTGCTGCAGTCCGATGCAGACAAAGAGAAGCATATCTGGGAAAGTCCGCTTCTATCTCATGAGGAGTTTTCTCATGCTTGGATTGACCACCTCAGAGGCGAGAGTGATATGGGAACAACCACCAGCCCATCAGTGTCCTTTGCCGGTGTCACTTCCATCAACAAGCACGCATATGTGACTGAAACATTGGACCTGGACTCTAATACCACTAGCCTCCTTACCGGGCATTGCAACCTTACTTTTGACACAAACGTAGGGGAGCTACTTCTGGCAACCATGATTCTGGCATACGATCAGTCCCTCAAGAACCATGACGGTGTCTCGGCTATTGTCGAGAGCTCGGCACGCCAGTCGACAGGCAAGCACCTTGGAGGTCATGTCGGACAGTTCTCTCTGCTGCAGCCCGTGCACGTGTCGAGCCAGCGAGACCAGATGACTCTTCAACTAATCCGGGAGACCAAAGATCAGGTGCGCCAGAAGGGAGTGAAGCCGCTGTCTGAATCTGCAGATCTCATCTTCAGCCATGGCATTTCGGGCCAAGCTGTTGAAGGTGTCGTGTTGAAACAGACGACCCCGAGTGAGCCACGCAGTCTAAGCGCCATCATTCCCACAGTGATCCAGGTTTCCTCTATCATGGAAGATGACCAGCTCAAGATCACTGTCGGATCTGACAAATTCCGCAGGCAAGAGCTATCTCAGCTTGTTAGCCAGTTCAAACAGAACATTGCGCAGACAGTTGATCTCCTGGCATCTGGTACCGTGAGGGAATTCACACTGGCCGACTTCCCATTGCTCTCGCTCGATTACCAGTCCCTTGAGAGGATGAACCGCCAGAACTTCCCACGACTAGGTCTCAAGTCACATCAGATAGAGGACGTGTATCCTTGCTCCCCTTTACAGCAAGGTCTTTTAATGAGCCAGGCCAGGAAGCAGGGCAGCTACAATGTCTCTATTGGATGGGAGGTAGTCCCTAGTGCGTCTTCTGACCGAGTGGACATTGGAAGACTGCTCTCTGCGTGGCAGAAGGTGGTTGATTTTCACCCCGCGCTGAGAACGATCTTTACGGATGATTTCGGTGGCAAAGAGCCGTACGCACAGATCGTTCTGAGACGCCCTAGAGCAGAGATCTCGGTGACTCCTTGCTCAGACGCTGGTGTCGAATCTATCCTCGAGGAGACTATTGATCTGGGCATGAGCCCTGTGGTCCCTCCACATCGGTTCTCCATCAACTTCACGGCTGAAGGCAAAGTCTTCTGCAGAGTCGATGCTAGTCACACCATTGTCGATGGTGTTTCCAAGTCATTGATTCTGAGGGATCTCAAGCGAGCCTATGCGGGAAGTCTGGACACGCGCGTGGAAGGTGCCAAGTACAGCGAGTTCGTCAGATACGTCGCTGCCAATGACATGTCGGCTAGTGTCGCGTTCTGGAAGAACCAGCTGGCGGATGTTGAGCCATGCTACTTCCCCAAGTTAGCCGATACTAAAGCTGCATCTGAACTCAAGTACGCCCAAGTACTGCTTGAGACGCCCGCCAGTGCTCTGCGCGAGTTCTGCGTCTCTCACAGTATCACACTGTCCAACCTTCTCCAGACTGTCTGGGCACTCGTATGTCGGTGCTACGTTGGCCGAGACGATGTCTGCTTCGGCTACCTGGCATCGGGCAGGGATGCACCCATCGAAGATCTGGTCAACATGGTTGGTCCGACGATCAGTGTTCTGATATGCAAGGCACTGCTCGACGATTCCACGATTGTCAAGGACGCGTTGAAGACATGCCAGTCGGAATTCCTAGATTCCCTGTCCCATCAACACTGCTCGCTTGCGGAGATTCAGCATGCACTTGGGCTTGCGGGCATGCCACTTTTCAACACCGGTATCTCCTTCCAGACGATGACTGGTGTTGACAGTGATGATACTGCCGCCGATGTTGACTTTGAGGGTCTCGTTGTACGAGAGCCGACTGAGGTATGGATTCATCCAGAGATATCTTGCATTAGCTGACACCAACAGTACAATATTACGGTCCACGTTATCGATTCGCCAGACAATGTGGATGTGAAGCTCGGATACTGGACCGACTGTCTTTCGGAATCCCAGGCTCAATCTGTCTCGGGAACCTTCTCCGCTATTCTCAAGTCTGTGCTCGAGAACCCCGAGGCTCGTGTCGATCAGCTCAGTGTTATTGGCCGGTATGATCTGTCGCAGATTGTTTCCTGGAACCACGACGTACCCGAAACGTCCCAGTCCACGGTCCCCGCCCTCGTGCTTCAGCAGATTCTGCGCACCCCTCAGGCCATCGCAATCGATACCCTGAGCGAAAAGGTAACATACGAGGAGTTTGGGCAAATGTGGTCGGCCCTATCTCAACACCTGACTCAACTTGGTGTTGGCCCTGGAGATTTCGTGCCCTTGACATTCGAAAAGTCCGCATGGGCGATCGTGTCAATGCTCGCTGTTTTGGCCGCTGGAGCTGCGTTCGTGCCACTTGACCCGAAGACACCAGTGGAGCGTCTGCGCGAGGCTGCTCTCCAAACTGCAGCCAATCTCGTTCTGGCATCTCCCAAGTATGCCTCCAACTGGGACGGTCTAGTCCCAGCTGTCGTCAGTGTTGATCGTACCATCCTCGACGAGTTGAGAAATACGGGCAACGGACTCAGACTAGAGGCAGTACAGGCTCGCCCTCAACATGATGCATATGTCATCTTCACCTCCGGGAGCACAGGAAAGCCCAAAGGATGTGTTGTGCAACACTCTGCCTTCTGTTCCGGAGCCCTGGCTCAAGGAAAGCTCGCCTGTCTCGGGCCCTCATCCCGCGTGTTGCAGTTTGCATCCTACAGCTTCGATGTTAGTCTCCTCGAGATCATGACATCCCTCATGTTTGGTGCGTGCATTTGTGTGCCAGATGAGGATCTCGGAAAAGACATCAAGCGCTGCATCAACGAGTTCGCGATCAACTGGACATTCATGACCCCATCCGTCCTGAAGCTTCTGCAGCCAGCCGATGTGCCCTCCCTGAAGACCTTGGTTCTCGGTGGCGAGGCGCTGTCGAAGGGTGATATCCTCACCTGGGCCGACAAGTTGCAGCTGTACAATGGATACGGGCCTAGTGAGTGTTCTGTCGCAGCAGCGGCTAATCCAGGCTTGCAGACTACCACTGATCCAGCCAACATTGGAAATGCTGTTGGTGGTGTACTCTGGGTTGCAGATGCCAAGCAGCCATCGAAGTTACTTCCCATCGGGGCCGTTGGCGAACTTT
Source organism: Aspergillus carbonarius ITEM 5010 (assembly GCA_001990825.1). Lineage (NCBI taxonomy): Eukaryota > Fungi > Ascomycota > Eurotiomycetes > Eurotiales > Aspergillaceae > Aspergillus > Aspergillus carbonarius. Next base: position 512,059 of record KV907502.1, on the reverse strand, counting down.
TGATTTCAGGACCGATCCTGGCAAGAGGCTACCTGGGCGATCCCGAGAAGACCGCCGCTGCCTTTGTCGAGCAGAAGAGCTTCATTCCGGGGTCTGAGGAGCAGGAGCGGTTCTATCGGACTGGAGATCTCGTGCGGTACAATGCCGATGGCACCATCCATTTCATCGGGAGAGCTGATGGACAGGTCAAGATCCGCGGCCAGCGTGTCGAACTGGGCGAGATCGAGTACAACATTGAGCGGGATGAGCATATCCACCATGCGCTCACTCTGCTCCCGACTCAGGGCCCGTTCAAGAAGCAGCTCTTGGCTGTTGTGTCTTTCAAGGGCTTCGATCTCCCTGCTGAGGATGGACAGATTTCTCTTGTGCCAGAAGACCAGAGACCCGAGATCATGGCAGTTGTAACGAAGATCGCTAACACCATATCGGCAGCCCTTCCTGTTTACATGGTCCCTGCCCTGTGGGTGCCAGTGAATGCGATTCCTCTCCTGCCTTCTGGTAAGTTGGACCGGAAGAAGGTCCGCCGCTGGGTCGAGGCGCTCGACGACGCTACGTACGAGCAGATTGCCAACGTAGGGTCGAAAGCCAGTGGCCGAGGCCCAAGTACGCCTACTGAATTTGAGCTGCGACGGATCTGGGCCTCTGTGCTCAACCGCCCCGAGGAACAAATCAGTATGGAGCGGTCCTTCCAGAGCCTAGGTGGTGATTCCATTTCCGCCATGCAGGTGATCGCCCAGTGCCGTGATGCCAAACTATCACTTGCGGTTAAGGATCTGATCCAGTGTCCTACTATCGCCGAACTGGCGGTGCGAGTGCGGCCTTTGGACGAGGAAGCCGAGCCAGTGGAAGAAGACATTGGCGTTCCGTTCAACCTCTCTCCCCAGCAGACGTGGGAATTTGACCTGAAACAGCACTGCGATCTTAATCGTTACAACACTACGTTCCTCCTGTCGATCCATAGCGACGCGGACCTGGAGCCCGTCGTTGACGCGACAGTCCAGCGCCACCCCATGCTTCGTGCTCGGTTCCAGCGCGATGTCTCTGGACGGTGGATGCAGTATATCCCTATTGACCGGACCAACAGTCACTTGTACGAGGAGCTGGAGGTACCTGACGTGACAGCCATCGAACCATACACCGCTCCTAACCAGTCCGGGTTCGATTTGGAGCGTGGACCCTTGATGCGTGCCATCGTCTTCAAGCTTCCGAATGGAGATCGCTATCTTGCCCTCACCGTACACCACATGGTCATCGATACCGTTTCCTGGCGAATCCTCCTCCAAGACCTTCAACAGGGCCTGTCCTCCGGGGCCATCACCTCGCACCGATCTGACTCGTTTGCCCTGTGGTGCCGCCGTCTCAAGGAACATGCAGACCAGAAATGGACTCCCGAATACGTGCTGCCCTTCTCGATCCCTGCGCCCCGATACGACTACTGGCAGATGGAGGAATCCATGAACTTGTTCGTGACCGAAACCATCCAGGAGTTTTCTCTCGACACCAAGACCACCGCTCGTCTGATGGGCAAATGCAACCACCAGTTCCAGACCAAACCGCTGGATATTTTCCTGTCGGCGATTTTCCACGCCTTCAGCGCCACCTTCCGGGACCGTCCGTTGCCCGCAGTCTTCATCTACAGTCATGGTCGTGATGAGTTCGGCGGCGATCTCGACGTCTCTAACACAATCGGATGGTTCACCTCGTCCACCCCGGTGGTGATCCAGCCATCCGAGGATATCGTGGATGACCTGCAGGCTGTACGCGACGTGCGCGCCAGCGTTCCGGGTAACGGAGTTCCATACTGGGCAACCCGCTGGCTGACCGACGATGGACACGCGGCTTTCGAGCATCACAGCCCGTTTGAGCTCTCCATGAACTACCTCGGTCAGTACCAGCAGCTCGAGCGGGACGATTCGGTCCTTCGCTATGTGGACGTCAACAAGCCGAAGGCGACTGGCTCTGGCTCGGGTCTTCTTCGGACCGCGCTGGTCGAAACCCAAGCCATTGTTATCGGCGACTCGCTGCAGATCAAGTTTGTGTACAACACGCGTATGGCACGGCAGAAGCAGCTGCTCGAGTGGCAGGCGAAGGTGAAGGAGTCGTTGTTGGAGATTGCGGAGCGTCTGGGGGATGGTGATGAGTGAGCGAGATCTCCCTTTGATTTGTATATAGTTTGGGTTTCTGCGGTTGTGATTTTGTTGTGTATACCTGGATTATGTTGTTTATTGTCGATTGGCGTTGAAGCGAAACTGCACATCGATTTGATTGATTTGTCCATTGTACATAATTGTCGATATTCAATTTCTTCCCATTCTGCAAATTCTCCTAGGCGAAGCTACCCTGTAGACCATCACACCTTACCTGCTATGCTTCATCGATGAGTCCACTTTAAAACGAATATACTCGATTTCCACCCTTCCGGTCGAATACCTCCATCCTAGTCGCTATCATTGCCGTATCGTAGAACTACAGTCGCAGTCGCCAGCGATGCGAAAACCTTCAATGCAGACCTCCAAAGAATCACCCCAATGACTGGATAACGCATACTTGGAGTTGTAAGTCGTGTCCGATGTCGCATTTGCATCCCTGGATCACCGAACGCGCGGCATGAGCGTATATGTTCCCACCCGTGCGTCCTTATGGTCGAGGGATTCCCAACTAATTTGAAACCGTATATGCACCGCAACAATCCCGCCCCGATATTATCTTGATGTTGGCCGGTGCGAGTTCGGTGCTGCGTCGTTGGTTTCCTGCGTGGTTCTGCGTTGTGGTCGGTTGTAAGGAGGTCGGCAGTGACCAGCCTATCGTCGCAGCGCAACTCGAATACTTTGCATCACGTTGGACCCGTCAAAATAGGTGCCGTTGAAGTCGTGGTTAGTTCTTTCGCTGGAGTGTTCGCCAGAGGTTGTGTTGAGTTGCGATGCGGTGTGGTGGTCGGTGGTCCCGATAGATCGATTGCTCATCTCCCACGGGCCGTCCACGGATCTTCGATGCTGCCCCGTTCGTGGTCATCGCCGACCCGAGAAAAGCGTTAGCAGCCACCAGCCAACCCAAGCCCGCGCGTAAATGTCGACCTCAGGACCCTGAAACGACAGGGAATGCGGGCGAATATGACTGCCTACCGATGGCTCCCCTATGCCAGGCAGACGCAAACAAGCGGCCGTTCTTTGTGCCTAAGTAGTTGGCGGACGCACGGCGGGAAGGGAAGCCGCCGTCACGCGTCGATCCGGCTTTGCCCTGTTTGCTCTTCGTTCAGGGTCCACCCCTTTCCCGCCCGCTGATTGGCCCGAGCGTAAAAACGCCCCGGGCGGCGGCGATCCACGCTTGGCCGCTGCCCGATCCGTGCTATTTCGGTCGCGTACGCGCCGCCCATTCAGCGCCCCGGACGATGATGGCCGCATCCACCCGGAGTGAGCCGGTTGGCTGCTGCGTAAATATGCTCCTCGATCCCAACCAAACTAACTGCAGTTTATCCCGATTTTGACGCTCGCGACGTCGCCGATCTGCGGAGTCAGGATGGCGCCAGGCAGACGAAATGCCTCTGTTTCATTTATAGGGGGGCTGTCCGCTCGTAGGTGTCTCCTGAGCATGCATGTTCGTCGGCACAGCGGTATATATACATGGCGCATCGGATCATCACCACCACCACCACCGTCCACCAATACTAGTCTTCCGCAGCCAGGATCTTGATTGCCTTGGAGTGACATTCTCCAGGCATTCACTTCCCTCCCTGTCTCGATTCCGATTATTTAGTTCACAAATACTACTCTCACCATGACGACCGTCACCGCCCCGGCGCCCTGGATCACCAGCAGCCAACAATGTACCCTCGAGACCTGTCCCATGTCCTATGCGCACATCACCTACCTGCCCAACCTCGGTGGTAACGCTTTCTACATCGCCCTCTTCGCCCTCTTCATTCCCGTGCAATGCTATCTCGGCATCCGCCATCGCACATGGGGCTACCTCTTCGGAACCATCTGCGGGTTAATCCTAGAAGTACTCGGCTACATCGCGCGCATCTACATGCGCCATAACCCGTTCATTGACCGGTGGTTCATCATGTATGCCAACCCCCCCCCCCCTCAAATCACTCCCAAAAACTAAGAGCGAGAAAAACAGGTATCTCGTCTGCCTGACCATCGCCCCCGCCTTCCTCAGCGGCGCCATCTACGTCTCCCTGGCCCGCATCGTCGGCGCCTACAGCGCCCAAATCTCCCGCATCAAACAACGCAGCTACAGTCTCATCTTCATCAGCTTCGACATCATCTCGCTGCTCCTCCAAGCCGCCGGCGGCGCCATCACCACCTCCAACTCCGCCTCCACCGTCCAAGACGGCATCAACATCATGATCGCCGGTCTGGCCTCCCAAGTCGCCTCGCTCACCCTCTACATCGTGATCGTCCTCGACTTCGCCTACCGCGTCTACCGGCTCAGTGCCCGCAATCCCTCCGCCAGCAACAGCACGACCTTCCGCCTCGCCAACACCACCAAACGCGAATCCGATTCCCAGGACCTCGTCGTCTCCGATACGGGCCTCATCACCCTGAACCCGGAATTCGCGGCCCTGCGGGCGTCGAATCGCTGGAAGGCCTTTCTGTTCTGTCAGGGTCTGGCCGTGGTGTGTATTTACATTCGGAGTTGTTTCCGAGTCGCCGAGTTGTGTGGGGGGTTTAGTTCGCATTTGGCGAATGATCAGACCACGTTCATGGTGCTCGAGGGCATGATGATTTCCATTGCCGTCATTGCCATGAGTACCTGGGGGCATCCGGGCATTGGGTTTAATGGCCGGTGGGAGGCCTTGAACTATCCGATGTTTCGGGTCGGGAGGAAGAAGGGGGAGAGTCAGCAGGAGGCGTAGGGTGAGGAGTGGTGGCCATTGACTGTGTGATGTTACGATGATGCATCTCGTTTGGGCTTGGGGAGTGATTGATTTGTTTTCGTTCTCTCTGGTTTGGCTGGTCTGGTGTTGTGTGGTGTTTAGCGTGGTGTATACTAGCTTTGTCTAGAAAATCAGGGTATAGAGTGTCTGGAGGTGCATAGCCATCAATAAGTATATGATTTCCGCGGAGTGATAGTTCCGTGCTTTTGTCTGGACATGGCCAACGACAGAATGCTTCCATCCTGCAGGCATGGTCGTGTCATTGAGTAGCTGCCATCTACATTCAAATGGGAGAATTCCCAGTCATGCTTCATTCAGATCAAGCCATCTCTATCTACGAAACAATATCATCCAGAACGAATGTCAACTACCTAGGAACGAACGACACACCCGCCCCAAGCACTCAGAACTAATCACGGCTGACGCTCAGACGAATCGGATCGTCAGGCATGGGTCCCAGCGGTAGCCAGATGGTAAGAATGCCGTCCTTGTAGCGCACTTCCGTCGCGTTCCACTCGATCGGCTTATCCAGGATGAACGAGCGAGAGAAAAATCCAACCTCGCGCTCAGCCAGCTTCCACTGTGGTTCATGCTGCCTGGGTTCATCGTCATCTTCTTCACCTTTAACGCTCATTCTCTGGATTTCTTCCCGGCGCGAGATGGTTTCACGACGCTGGATTCCCTCGCCCCGACCCCGAGTCTGTCCCCACCTCCTTTCGCGACCTCGATTACCATATCCTTGCTGGGCGCATCCATCTTGTGGGTTTCCGTCTCGCTGTTTGGATCGACCTCGCACATTTCCTCCGCCTTGCTGGTTTCGGTCGCCTCGTTGATTTGCGCGTTGCTGAGTTCCCTGTCCACTACCATTATTCCGCACGCCCGCGGCCGGCTGACCTTTAAAAGCGCCTTGGCCACCACAACGGGCCTGGACATGAAGACTTGGGGCCGCTTCACCAGCCGGGTTACCTGCAGGCGCACGGCTAGCGTTCGCAAAGCAGGTTCCTTCAGCCTCCTCATGTCGTGCACTGGTCTGTTCAAGGAGCATCCTGTCCAGAAGAACATGCATTGGAACCGAATAATATTCCTTGGCATTCACCCTCGAGTCGGGTTTAAAGTCCGGAGGAGGGCCAGGGTATGCGCGCCTGAGAGTGCCGGAGATCACCAAAGTCTGAAAGCCACTGACTTCAACAGCGATGCTATCTTTGGTGGAGCCGGGAACTTCTCCATCCAGACAATAGCCACCCTCAAGAAGACGCAGGTCGAATGCAGGTCGGATGGGCTCGGGAGTTCCGATAGGCGCCCGGACAAAAGGGTTCGGTCGATCTGCCTGCTCCATGTTGATGATAACCATATCGATAGTCTCCAATTCAATGTGGTAAAGAGCGTGTGATAGAGATTGTGCGATGAAAATGTGCAGTAAGTATGCTTGCGGTGTGGGATGATGTTGAGGAGATGCTCGATGCCACCGGAGTGGTTTACAACTGCTGGATCTTGCAGAGGTAGCTGCCAACCAAGGCAGGAGCAAGTGCACAACGACGTAGCATATAAAGCTGTCCGGGTGATGGCTTCTTCAAAGAACAACCTAGTACTGCTTCAGAGAGATGAAAGGTCACTCAGCATACTGGTAAACACAATGGTGACAAGCGAGCAGTGGGCGGCCTCTTCAGACTGTTCGCACCATATCCTACACACGACACAATGTCCCTGGCAGTATGGCCCTCAAGTCACCATCTGATGTGACTTGACATCGCCTCTAGCCGATCTCCACCAGACCCGAACGAAAACGAACCGATCCATTGTACCGACCACTATCACACCACAAGGATCCGTGGAGACTGCAACCCAGACCGCCAGCGCATATCCAAGTATGGCGATTACTCCGATTCCGACTCGTCCGGCTGCATCACCTTGTCATCGAGTTCCTAGTTTTCATCAGCAGGAAGCGACCAAGCCGCACTTCGGTATCCTTACCTTGGTCAATCTTGCCTTCAGATTCGCCAACTGGCTCTCCTTGATGACCAGGTGACGGTCATCGTCAAGGTCTTCAACGATATAGTCGTGTCTTTCCTGGTCGTATTTGAGGATGATGGCTTTCACGGATGGATCGCACTCGATGAGGACTCCTGTTTACGCATCGGTTAGCTGGGACCGGAGACGGCGGCGGTTGGCGTACCTCTGACAGCGCGAGGCATGGTGATGTTCTGGAGGTATTATGTGATGGTCGATTACACGTGGGGTATGAAGATTGCGGAGTGGGTTTGAGAGGGGCGAGGAGAAGGAGTGAGTTGTACGGTACCAAAGTCGAGGAACGGAGATGGAAGACGAGATTCCGCGGCCAAGCGATGCCAAGATTTCCTCAGGCACCAAGGCCGCCACCGCATGTCTGCCCGTTTTATCAGGCGATATTCTACGCCGTGGGATGAACAGAGCAAATACTTTGGAGGATTGTAACATGTCCACGACATCACTTCAGTAACACCCTTGGAGCAGCCTGCAGGATCGAGCCAGTGTCGCTTGGAACCAGGCCGTCCGCGATCTCAGTTTCTGAACGTAATCGCGAATCCAGTTCTGGCAGTTGGGCGCCTATACAAGTCAGTCACTGTGCGTGCCATGGCGCAAGGTAGTTGGTGTACCGCTGGATCAAAAGGATTCGAACTGCGTCCAGGCGCCGGCACAAGCGTGGCGAGCGACTGAAGCCGATCCCGAGCGATAGTATCATAGACTCTTGGCCGTTCCCCACGGTATCCCGCACAGACTGGTCACTGACTTGGCCGAGAGGAATGATCTGGTATGTGCGAAGCTCACTCCGGTAGTCATAGTTGCGCTTGAATTCGAGAAAGAAGCACGTCGCGGGATTCCCGGTGACATGGATGATTTTCCCTTTCTGGCCCACATCCCCGGTGGGGATGAAGATCGCCCAGTGGGCGGGTCTGGCGCCGTTGTCAAAAACGCTTAGGGAGATCGTACGGGGCATCGCCTTGGATGGGAATATAGATATTAGATGGGTAGATAGTGTACTACTAGGCTGCCAAACAATGGAGGGGGCCACGCTAGGTACCTTGACAGTCCCAATTATGGTTTGAGCGTTACATGCACTGTTTATCTCGGACTTCAGATGGGTTACGATACATCGCTTTACAGTACAGGCAATGAATCCAGCTGTTTATAGGTTCCAAATAGCATCGAATCTGGCAGCCTCTCAGCATGAGCTCATTTACGATATCTGAATCAGGTCACCTAATATCTTGTTTCCCCCCAGTAAAGAATCGGCACTGCCCCTGGCTGGCCGGGGAGAAGCGTCGATGCCTGAATTTTCCTGCCCAATCGTGATCCAACATCGGAGGCAGTTCTTCCGATCCCGACCAAAGTGTGTGTGTAACACATACTCTCTCGAGAACTTCTCCGAACACAGTTCTGCTTAAGACTCCTATAAGTTTTTTAAGATCGCCTGTTACTACCAAGTTCTGCCCCGACTTGCTGACGGACATGGGGAGGTTATGTTATGGGGCTGTTGCTCGAGTGTGGTTCTTGATCCACATCACTTTCTCTGCGTATTCGCTTTGTACTTTGGCACACCCTGATTGGTTTCTGAACCGCGACAGCCTCACAGCCACACGTGTCAGAGGACCCCTCCCACTCCCAACCTCGAATGTAGACATGCTCTCAAGGAATCTCTCCTGCAATTCTAATGCCCACTGTAACGAATGCTTTTCCCTCTCTAACCAGAGAGTCCCTGATTCCTTCTCGATACGTGTCACGTCATGACGGGGTCTCAAATGCCCTTCACACCCAGCGACTATACGGTCGCCTGGATCTGCGCCTTGTCGCTGGAACTGGCAGCCGCGAAGGCCATGCTGGACGAGGTTCACCCTCCGCTCCCCCAGCCAGAGACCGACCACAATGTCTACACACTGGGGAGGGTTGGCAGCCACAATGTGGTGGTGGCCTGTCTGCCGGGCGGGGTCTATGGGACAATATCCGCTACAGCTGTGGCATCACATATGATGTCGACCTTTCGGAGGATCCGGTGCGGATTGATGGTGGGGATTGGAGGCGGAGTCCCGAGTCAAAGAGCTGACATTCGCCTTGGCGATGTGGTGATCAGCAAGCCAACGGCCACTTCAAGTGGAGTGATCCAATACGACTACGGCAAGACCCTGCGTGACGGACGGTTTCAGCACACCGGGTCGCTCAATAAACCTCCTCCGGTGTTGCTGAAGGCTGTGTCTCAAATAGAAAGCGATTATATGATCGGGAAACGACTAGTTGGCGAAATCTTGACGGAGATATTGCACAACCGGGCCGGGAAGGAACTCAGAGAACAGTTTTCGCGACCGAAAGACGACTGGCTATTTCGACCAACATACAATCATGAGGAGAGCGAGTCCACCTGTTCAGCATGTGATCCGACCCAGTTGGTGAACCGGCCCCAGCGGAGGACTGATGATCCTTATCTTCATTATGGCTTGATTGCTTCCGGAGATCAAGTCATGAAAGATGCCAAGACTCGAGATAGCATTGCGCAGGATCTAGACATACTCTGTTTTGAAATGGAGGCTGCTGGACTCATGGACGAACTACCATCACTTGCCATTCGAGGCATCTGTGACTACTGTGATTCCCACAAACATAAACAGTGGCAAGGGTTCGCCGCCCTCGCTGCTGCGTCCTATGCGAAGGCCCTTCTATCAGTTGTTCCCATCTACGGCAACCAGAAGGAGTCCCTCGAATCAAGGAAACCAGTTTGGATGGTCCCCTTTAGGAAGAACCCGGGATTCGTGGGTCGGGAAGCCGAAATCACCAGAGCTGAAGGACTGATCATGCAACAGGATGGACCTGGCAGGGTTGCTATCTGCGGACTCGGCGGAGTTGGGAAGACCCAGATTGCACTTGAACTGGCATACCGCATGCGAAATCGAGACCCTGAGTGCTCGATCTTCTGGGTCTCGTGCACCAGCTACGAAAGCGTGGGACAAGCCTACATGAGCATCGCCTCAAAGCTAGGAATGACCGACATAAAACCGGCAGAGGCAAAAGAAAAGTCAAGGCCACTCTCAGCCAAGAGAGCGCTGGGAAGTGGCTTCTTCTCTTCGATAACGCAGATGATGCGGAGATGTGGAGCAAGAATAACACCAACGCCCCAGCACTGACCGACTTTCTGCCTCAATGCGAGCAGGGTCGTATTCTCTTCACCACCCGTAGCCTGGAAATAGCTGTGAACCTAGTGTCCTCTCATGTGATAAAAATCTCGGAACCGGGTACCGAGACTGCTGTGAAAATTTTGCACAACTCACTGGTTGAGAAAACCTTACTTAGTGATCGCGATATAGCCATTACTTTGCTTAAGCAGCTGGACTTTCTCCCTCTAGCCATCATCCAGGCGGCAGCGTACATCAATGAAAAGTGCATTGGCCTCTCTGACTATCTCATGCTGTTACAGGAACAAGAGCCAGATGTGATTGATTTGCTGAGTGAAGACTTCGGGGATGAAACACGATACAGAGACACCTTGAATCCGGTCGCTTTGACCTGGTTCATCTCCTTTCAGCAGATTCAGCGATCAAACAAACTCGCGGCGGACTATCTGTCATTCATGGCCTGCATCAATCCTCGCGGCATTCCACCTTCCTTACTTCCCCAGCCGATCTCCACCAAGGAGAGAATCGATGCCGTCGGCCTCCTGAAGGCGTTCTCCTTTGTCAGCGAGGAGGGTGGGAACCGTTGTCTGAATCTACACCGACTAGTCCATCTTGCAACTCGGAACTGGATGAGGAAGAACCAACATTTCAGCCTGCAAATATTGAAAGCTGCAGACCGATTGAGCGAAGCCTTCCCGGGTCATGACCATACCAATCGGAAACTGTGGCGGGAATATCTGCCGCACGCTCTCTCCTTGATATCAGAAGCTGATTTCCTAAAAGAGCAGGGGAAATACATTGATCTGATTGCAAAGATTGGAGCGTGTTTGAGTAGAGACGGCAGATGGAAAGAATCAGAAGAGCTGGGAATACAGGTGATGGAGCTTTGCAAGCAGATACTGGGAGCAGAGCATCCTAAAACTCTGACTAATATGAACGAGCTGGTCATAATATATCAGAATCAGGGACAATGGAAGAGAGCAGAAGAACTGGGAATACAGGTAATGGAGCTTCGCAAGCAGATACTGGGAGCAGAACATCTCAGTACCCTGACTAGTATAAATAACCTGGCATCAATATATCAAGATCAGAGACAATGGAAGAAAACAGAAGAGCTGGGAAGACAGGTAACAAAGCTTCGCAAGCAGATACAGGGAGCAAAGCATCCTAATACTCTAACTAGTATGAATAATCTGGTATCAATATATCATGATCAGAGACAATAGAAGAAAGCAGAAGAGCTGGGAGTACAGGTAATAAAGCTCCGCAAGCAGATACTGGGGCTAGAGCATCCCGATACTCTGACTAGTATAAATAACCTGGCATTAACATACCGGAATCAGGGACAATGGAAGAAAGCAGAAGAGCTGGGAAAACAGGTGTCAAAGCTTTGCAAGCAGATACTGGGGCTAGAGCATCCCGATACTCTGACTAGTATGAATAACCTGGCATCAACATACCGGAAGCAGGGACAATGGAAGAAAGCAGAAGAGCTGGGAAGACAGGTAACAAAGCTTCGCAAGCAGATACAGGGGCTAGAACATCCTGATACTCTGACTAGTATGAATAACCTGGCATCAATATATCACAATCAGGGACAATAGAAGAAAGCAGAAGAGCTGGGAAAACAGGTAATAAAGCTTTGCAAGCAGATATTAGGACTAGAGCATCCACATACTCTGATTAATATAAATAACCTGGCATCAACATACCAGAAGCAGAGACAATGGAAAGAAGCAGAAGAACTGGGAAAACAGATAATAAAGCTTTACAAGCAGATACTGGAGCCAGCACATCCAAATACTCTGACTAGTATGAATAATCTGGCATTAACCTACTAGTATCAGAGACAATAGAAAGAAGCAGAAGAACTGGAAATACAGGCGTTAGAGCTTCACAAGCAGATACTGGGGCCTAAGCATCCAGATACTCTGACTGGTATAAACAATCTAGCCTATACATAGAAACAACTAGGAAAGATTACAGACGCCTTAGCTCTGATGGAAAAGTGTGCAGAGCTCCGCCGCCACTTGTTGGGACCAGATCACCCAGATACCATATCCTCCTCTGACACTCACAGCGCCTGGAAAACAACACTGAACTCGCCATCAACAAAGCCAGCACAACAACCTTCGACCGGATCGTCTCCCGCATCGTCCATTTAAAATCAACCTTCCGAGCAAGTGCCATCGGACTCCAAACCTGTCACAGGCGGCAAGCGACAGGCATTGTTAAGGCTTTTCCGGAGACGATGATCTGTTGGCATCCGTCTATTTTCCCAGTCACTTATCTCATTTGGTTTAGTTAGGGATTCTGTCATGATCTGTTGATGTTAAGCATTTCACTGCGGTCGGAATGTCCATAAGAAACCTGGCCACAAGGGCAACCAATTCCACTAGTATTCGTTCCGCATCTCTCTGCAATAGCCTTGCGAAGAACAGCCACCTAGCTAGTAGAGTGCAGAACTTTACTCACCTCAACGGGGCTTTGAGAAAACCAAAAGTCATCACGTGAAGGCGGCTTGAAGCATCCCGGCTCTCATCTGTTGATTGAGTGAATAGTATATACTCCGTAGAATCGTTGTGATTCCGTGCCTAGGCAATTAAACGCCGCAATGCAGCCTTAATCTACGTCGTAAGTAGAGGGAGCGTAGCACAAGGGCCTATTGTGGTGGGGCTGGAGCCATCCCCATCCCGTAGGAGATCAACTAGATATTTGACAAACATGATCTACGGAGTAACAATCTTCCATCTCCTAATAATTGTACTTTCTCGGGCTGTACTTGCCGTTGGAGGCCTGCTGTTCAACCGAGCCACGCGGGTAGGTAGATACAGTAGGTAGGCTGCCTCTATGTACTATCTAGGTTCGTTACTCACTGTATCACGGGACTCATCACAGGAATCAAGTGGCAAAGACAAAGGCAGGCGAATTTAGCCCCACCCCTGCAGACTGGTACTTCGTCCTGAAACGTGTTACACTGGACTCTATTCCGTACCTTAGCACTACTTCAGATGACCACGGTGCCAAGACCCTCAGGCATCCTGGCATCAATGCACGCGTGGCGCGATGCCCGTGCTCGGTTTTTCGTCCATCCAACGGTCACCTCGCATCTGAGGATAGCATCAAGCGACAGGTCTGAAGAGATTAAATATGAAGAAACCGTGCGCGTTCACAACGATAAACAGTCCCGGAATGCAATGGTCTCCATGCGCCGGCACAGTCGGCTACGCGGTCGAATCCTCGGCAGACAATCCCGATGTGACCGCCAACGCGTCAATCTACGCCTGGATGACACGCAGTGTCAGGAACTATTCCATTATCGGGATACCGTGGATCAAGGAGCCACGCCCCTGACGCCGCAGTTGATCAAGGCGGCGGCAGAGGCCATTCTTCAACGCATGTAATCGAATCCTACCAACGCACCCCCCAAGCTATCCAAAAGGTGGGCCTATCGCTTCATAGACCAGCACCCGCAGTACTCGACTGAGAAACACCAAGCCAAAGGTTACCAGAAGTGTGATGCGCAAATCGGCCCAGCCGGAAACGCGAGCATCTAAGCGACGGTTGCACGCACCCTACCAGGGTGCATGTCATGGCCGTCCAAGAATGGTTAACGAGCTCTCTCAGGGGTCGACTCCAAATCGTCGAAATCCTGCCCCTGCGTCGCTTTCTTATAAGGAACCCATCCAGTCCCCGCCTGGGCAGCAGCACCCGCCAGAGTCAACATGCAGGCGCCCAGAAGCAGCATCTTCACCGCTTGCTCATAGCTTTGCACAGCAACCGCTCTCTCCACGCCCGTCAAGCTTTTTGCCAGCGCCGGACTTCCGAGCAGTTTGCGGATCAGCTCCTCCCGGCCGCTGAGCCCATGCTTCGTGAATCCCGTCTCGAGGCCCCTCTTCAACTCCCGCTGGAAGAAACCCCCGCCAATGGAGGACCCGAAGCTTCCGGCAAAGCCTCGACTCATCCCTAACAAGGCACTGATGACATAATGCATATCTGGACTGGTCAGATGCAACAGATGGGAGAGGGTATAGTTCATGACGGCCCCGACGGAAAGGCCGCTGAAGAAGGCGGCGCCTAGATAGGCAGCCGTGGAAGAGTCCGGCGTGGACAGCACCGACAACATGAGGTTCGTTAGGGCGAAAAGCAAGAAAGCCACGAGACCCGAGCTGAAACGCAATGAGTAAGCCAGCTCGTCTCGGTTCGGCCAGAGAAGACGGGAGCCACCTACATGTAATAGCTTCCCGTTTTGCGGATATGGATCCATCCCACCAATAGTCCTCCCAGGCCAAACCCGAAGTTGGTGGGAAGCAGAATCAAACCCGCGGAGGCCGGAGACCAGTTTCGAACGACGAGCGCGTATACGGGCGAGTAGAAGAGAACGGCCCAGCGAGCCATCATTGTGATCGCACCTGCCAGGCAGCTGAACAAGACGCTCCTCATTTTGAGTACCTCGATCGGAATGATGGGCTCGGCAGCGAATCTCGACTCGATCCAGAAGAACACAGCCAGAAAGCCGAACGATAGGAAGATTGGGGTCATTTTGATTTCCGACGCAGCCAGGCTGGAAAGCAGGAGGAAAACGGAAAGGGTCTGTGACGGTTAAACTTGGTCAACCAAGCAATAGATTGCGCTTACCAACGTCAGCGCTCCGGCATAATCAACCTTCGCCAGCTTCTGCAGCAGGACGCGTCCACCCAGGTGCTCATCCCCGGGGCGGTTCGGAATGGCAAGGAACTGTACTGGACCCAACAGCAAGGCAAGTGGTGCTTGAACCCAGAAGATGAGGCGCTGTCTTTGGTGTTATCCCACAACGTAAGTCTATGGAGTCCCCACGAGCACTTACCCATCCAAATGTTGGAGTCAAGAGACCGGCTAGCACCGCACCAGAAGACACACCGATAGTCATGCCAGCGCTGATCAAGCCGATGAAGAGCCCCCGGCGCTTTTTGCTCGTCAAATCTAGCGTCAAGACAAACGCGATGACCATCTGCCCGCCAGCACCGCATCCGGTGAGTGTTCGTCCTAGAAGAAAGACCGCCAATGTTGGAGCCGCTGCCGTCACGAAGAGGCCAATGGATAGCAGCGTGCAGGAGAACAGAATATAGACGCGGGGGGTAAATATCTCGGACAATCGACCGGAAAGAGGAGTGAGACTGGACATGGCAATCTAACGAGGATTGTATCAGCACGTGAGCCTCAAACACACGAGTAGGGAAAGCGATCGGCCATACCAGAAAGGCCGAGTTGAACCATGTTGTCTCGGAGAAAGCATCCAGATCGGCAGCGATGTCAGATTGCGCGGTAGTCATCATCGACATATTGGTTGCTGATGCAGTTCAGCTTGGTTCCCAGAGTTCAAGTCATCGCCCAGCCTTCATACTCATGATAAACAGCAACAGCCCCATCGCGGTCATTATCGCTGATCCTCTCAGCCGAGTCACACGAACCCGCGGCGAATCCTCCTCCTCGTCCGGAGGCGACCCCAAGAGGGGTGTCGTCTCCTCCGAGACGGACTCGGGACGTTCATTCGCAGCCATGGCACGTATTCAAGGAGTATAGATTGTGTCGGGAAGGAGGTAGGATCTCGCCCGGGGCCCGTTCTGCTTGGGCACCGAGCGACAGCGCGGGAATGATGTGATAAGGGACGCAAAGCTCGGGACGGCGGAGACGCATTTCTAATCGGGGCTAATGGAACCAGGATGGTGACCGGTTGAGGCGTTGATAAGTGGTATCGGGGCCAATCATAGGGGGTCGATCGCGATCGGGCGTGCCGCGACGGAAGCTTCCATCTTTCCTGTCGGGGGAGGAGACGTGGTGGCCATGGTCGGAGTGGGTGGGTACCGTGGTGAGTAGTGACGCATGGCACTCCGTATCACCGTCTGGACTCCAAAGGGTCGGGGTGGAGACGACGAGCGATGTGTCAGACTGTCAGTTATGCCGGCTGCTAGTGCATAGTTATGGGTCGGAGGGGGTTGGGCCCGACGTGCCGATGGGCGACGAGAACCGGACCGGAAGGAAAAGTCCCCGGACCCGGGGACATGTGACGGCCGCCATGTGACATTTGGGTGCCTGAGGCCAGAAATGGATGCCCCCGGAACTTCTCCGATCAGGTGATGCGATGGGAGGAATGGGATATGCAGCCAAGATATCCGCGGGTCGAATGATGGCTGCAGCTGACCGGGGGAGAGGGATATATATCTCAGCGGGGGAAGACTGGCCCTCTCTCCGCCATGGCATTCCAGACAGACAAGCCAGGAGAATGAAGACCGTCTATGTCTGGACTCTGTGTTTGAGCGTTCTACCGGGTGATGCAGATCATCACCGCACCATGCGTAAGCTCGCATTCAGCTTGGTGGGCATGCAACTAAGACGAACAGCTGGGACCACGAGCATCAAGCTGGACGCTATGGTCGACGCGACCGAGCCGGTGCAAAGGGTGCTAGCGGATACCGATAACTGTACGTGCTACGTTCCAGCCAGGACGCGCCGATGAGGCGATACTGAAAATCCTTAGATTGCTATGTCTGCTCGGCGCCCTGCTCTCAAGCCGTGTGCTGTCCTGGGGAATTCCCGCAGTGTTGCTCAGATGGGATTTATTGTTATTGCTGCCAAGAATGACGGTACTGTACAGTACTGGATGGCCACTATCTAGGATCAGGATTTTCAGCTAGTCTGGCACATGGCGATGATGTCGTCGGGAATGTATGGTTTCAGGATGCTGATCAAGGACGACAGTGGGATCCAATCCAGGGTGCCGTAGATGGTTTCAATCGCGCGTCCGCTGTACAAGACCCGGGCGTAGAGGTCCGAGTTGGATGTTTGCCTGTAATTTTTTTAGCCCAGACTCAACCATCATAATGCAAAAGGATGGAGAGAGCAATCGCGTACCAGATCTCAACCGCAATGTTCGATCCCATCCCCGGCCACCGTAGTGCCTTGATGCCTAATGCGCCGAGGATCGGCCCGAGGTCGCCATCGTGAACAAAGTTGTGGCTATACACGAGCTCGGACGTCCCTTGCTGGACCGCTTCCAGGTGGCGAACGATCTCGCCGATGAACAGTCCTTCCACTAGTTGGATATAACGGGTGGCATTTGCGGTGTGGCGCCACCAGTAATTCCATTCCCAGTCGCCCGCACGAAATACCTGGTCGGCTTGATCGCGTGTCACGCACTGCGACGCATTGTGGACGCGACAGGGAAGCTCGTATCCATTGCAGAGGCGGGCCTGGAAATTATCCGCGAAATGGTCAAACGTGGACGTCCAGCTGGAGGTGTCCGCATCGAACATGGTGGCCAGCTGACTGCGCAGGGCCTTGGTGACGGTCAAGTGCTCGTTCCACTCTGCCGTGGACTCGATGGCGGCGAGCACGTCGCTCTGCGCGGCGCAGGAGAATCCCTGGTCGACCGTGTCGATCCCGGAGGCCTGTTGGTGCAGCGGCAGGGGTGCATTATAGTCGGGCCAAATGCCTCGCAGCACGCCCCCCGCGGAGGCTTGGGTGAGGGCCGATGTGCTGGACCGGAACCAGACCTTGTTGCCACCGTCCTGGTCCGGCGATGACGGGATCAGCTGCAGGTGATCGCCATAGACCGCACGAAGGTCGCGACCGTGCTGATAGCCATCGAGAAAGCCTCCCATGGTCAGCTGGGGATACTGACAGGATCCATTGACGTAGGTTGCTAGGAATGGGTTGGAGGGATCGGAATAGGTTTGACCATAGACTGGGATGGGTGCCGGGCCCTGGGAAGCCGGCGCGCTGTAGACATGGGCATGCAGGTTGTCGCAGTGATATTCTTGGTTCTAAATCCCTCCATCATTCGCTGTCCTTTTCTCTTCCGCAAGGGGATGAGACATACCTCGCCCCCGGGAAGAATGTTATAGGGGGTTCGTCGGTGATGACGCTGCAAGTACTCGAGATAGACCAGCCGCGCCGCGACGGACTGGTTGGCCACCGGGGGTGGAAGGGAGTATGTCTCGGCGCGGGGATGGGGCATGGAGCAATAGTTATAGCCATTCGCCGCTAGGGGCGGGCTGGCCTGGTCGGCCGGGGCCGTGTAGACGCCGCCGTAGGTGCCGAGGGAGGCGTTGGTGATGAAGGTGGTGTGGTTGAGGGGCGGATACAACGAGTCGCGGGTCGCGTCGGCGGGACTCCCCGCCGACAACACGGCGACCAGCACGGAGAGCATGTTGAGCAGGCCCTCGTAGATGCTGGCCATGGCGACTCCGGGGGCGGAGCGACGCTGGGGCCATATATGTGGGATTCATCCCTGGCTCCCCTGGCCGACCGGCGGATTCCAGCCTGTGCCCATCCACCACTGCGGTGCGACGATCGCCCACGTGCCGGCGAGGTGCCTGGACGTCCCCCACGTGGTGACAGCAGCATCCCAACTAGCATAGTACCTACTACCTACTACCTACTAGGTTATTGCTCACGGCTGACGGCTGACCAAGACCAAGACCAAGACCAGGCGAGGGGTCTGTCACGTGCCACCTAGTGAGAACCGACTAGTGCAGCGGCCTCACCTTCATGCACGCATCCCTCCCCCGCAGTTTCCTCGCCCCCCCCCCCCCTGGAAGTCTGGTGAAACGCCCCCCATGGACCGGAATCCCGAAGCCTCATGGCCGTCTCCCGTCTCCCCGGGATCCCCCAGCGATCAGTCCGAGACGCAAGAGACCTTCCTGTTCATCGACTACCAGGATGAGTCCTCCCAAGCCCACGCCGTGGCCAAACGAAAGCAGGCCTTCCTCAAGCGGCAGCATTATCGGTCCAAGAGGGAAAAGCGACTCCAGAAGCTGAAGGCCTCCATCCCGGCCCTGCCGACCTACCCTCCGATCTGGTCGTGGGACCGAGCCATGCGGGCCGGAGGACTCGATCCCTTCGCCTCCTTTGCCGACTCGATGACGGAAAGCATGTGTTACTACTTCCACTATTGTGAGAGCCCTCTCGATCCGGAGGACGCCGAATGGGAATGGCTAATGGCACGCTAGACAGGACCCAATGCTCCAGGTCAATCTATCCATTTGGGGCCACGGACATGGGCGCCTTGTGGTTGCAGCAGGCCATTGGGCAGCCGGCCCTCTTGCACATCATTCTGTCCACCAGTGCCATCCACCGAGCAGGACGAGGATCCCTGGCCCAGACCAGTCCCACCGCGCAGAAAGCGCAGCGAGATTCCTTGAAGTTCCGGGCCATTACCCTCAAGCAACTCCAGAACATGGTGCAAAGCCCAACCGAGGCCTTGCTCGAGTCAACGCTGCTCATCGTCACGCATTTACTTTGTGTAGAGGTGGGTACCGCAACTGCTCGAAGACTATCGCTCGAGACCCTCGCGGGTCCTTCAACCGAGCCAGACTCCCCCCGGGCAATGTGATGATGAACAATGATTGACCCTATGCCCTAGGCCGCAGACGCCAATCTGGAAGCCGTGGACTGCCACCTGAGCGCCTTGACCCGGATGGTTCAGTTAATGGGTGGCCTCGATGCGTTGAATCCGGTGACGGTCTCGATGATCTACTGGTGGGTCCAGACCGAGAATCTCCCTTAGAGGCTGCTAACGAATGTGGCCAGTGCCGATTTCATGAGCGCGGCCCTCAAAATATCGACCCCAGTGTTCCCGATGTCGGTGAGGTGGAAAAGTGAGGTCCTTGGGAGCTCGGATATCTTCCCTACGATGAACGATGCTGCTGAGCCGAGTATGGTCGGTGGTCGCTTCTTTGACTCCCTGTGGTCGAAAGCCCTGCACCCCACGCTACGAACCATCGTCCGGTTGTTCCGACGGATTACCCATTGTCTGTCCACTATGGGAGCCGCCGAAATCCCAGTCCTCAACGAGTGGTTGGCTTATGCAATCCATCAACTATTGTCGATTGCCCATGATTGTATGGCATCGGACCTGCATGAATGCTTACGACTGTCGGTTCTGGTCTATTCCATGGTTGAGATCAAGACGTTTGGGGGCTTGCCATACATGAGTTCGGTTGTGACGGCTCTCCGCAGCCGCTTGAGAACGGGACTGCCCCAGATCCAACGCATCGCACCGGATTTGTCCTTCTGGATGCTCTTTGTGGGGGGCATGGCATCCAAAGGCCGCGCGAGTCGTGCATGGTTCGTGGCCCATCTCGCGGAGGTGGCCGAGCAATTGTCTCTCAAGGAATGGGACACCGCGCTGGCTCTGTTAGAGGGGTTCTTGTTCATTTACCAGCCCGCGTGCCCTCAACCGGAAGCTCTGTGGAATGAAGTGAAACGGCAACAAGCGCTGGAACTTGATGCCTAAAACGAGCAGGAGTGGAACCCTGTCCTGCAGTGGAGGATGGACGTGACTCTTGTCCCACCTAGGCTGCTGGTAATTGCAACCGAATCTGCTCAGAGGCGTACAACCGAATCGGGCTAGGCGGTCCAAACAGACGATATGGGTCGTTATTCCAATCCTGGGGGGGCGCAGCTGTGAGTCCTTAAACCCTTTCGCCAGTCAAACAATTTCAAGTCTATCTACTGCCCATTCATTCGCCGGCTCGCCTAACATAGATCATTTGGGATTACTCAGCGCTAACACGCTTTGTAAATAGTGCCATATACGCCTTCGGAACCACTAATCGGAAGCCAGGACAGGGATCAGTCACCCCCCACTTCCGAGCCAGGGCCTCCTAGTCACTCGTATAGCTTCGCACTAGCACGATTCCCAGCATTGTCAAGGCTTGAGCCTCAGGGCACGTACAAAATCAGCCCATATCGCCCCGCTGCCTCCGACTCGAACAGATCTAAACGACCCACCGATTTCTTCCCTTATCCAGACACAACACAACATCAACTTCACAATGGATCAGGTTGTTGCGCAAGTCCGGTCTCTCGCGGAGAATGGCGATGAGGCAGCCCGGAAGACCATCATTGACACCCTCCGCAATCTGTCCTACTCTCTGGAGTCTCCGCAGGACACGATGCAGCGGATTTCCTACCTGGTCCGTTACGGAAGAGTCTTTCACCGCAACCATCTGATCAGGAATTAGCACCTGCAACCGGCCCTGGTCAGAGTTGGGCTTGACCTGAAGCTCTTCGACATTCTCAGCGTGAGCACAGAGCCTTTGACCACCGAACAACTGGCCGCGAAGACAAACACGGCGACGACCTTGCTAGGTGAGCCCTCTGACCCCCCCAACCCCTTCTCTGGTCTTATGGTTCGCACAGGCCGAATCCTCCGCTACCTGGCTTCCGTCGATGCCATCCAAGAAGTCGCCATCAACACCTTCGCCGCGAACAACATCACCCGCTCCCTCACCATCCCCGGCATTCAATCCGCCATCTACCACAAGTACCTCCCCGCACTCGGCCTTCCTGCCCACTCATTGACCCCATGCACAGTGTCGACAGTATTGGTCCCGTGATCTGGGCCCTGCCTGATTTCCTCCAAGCCACCCACTACCAAGACATCACGGACCCCACCCAAACCCCCCTCCAGAAGGTGATGAACACCGACCTCCCCGGCTTTGCCTTGATGCAATCCATGCCGGAGAAACTCGCCCACTTCATCCGATTCATGGAAGCCCACCACATGGGTCTGCCCACCTGGCTAGACGTCTATCCGATCCACGAGAAAACGACCGATCTCCGTCCGGACCAGGTGCTGTTTGTGGATATCGGGGGTTCGATCGGCCACCAGTGTGTACTGCTGCGGGACCGAGTGCCCCTGGCGCAGGTACCGAATCGCGTCATCTGCCAGGACGTTCCGCCTGTCGTCGCGCAAGGGATCCGGCATGAGGGGGTGGAGATGATGGGGTATGACTTTTTTACGCAGCAGGCGGTGGAGGGTATGTGATTTCCATTTCAATTCTCTATTGATCAGGGGGGGCGGTCGTTCGTTCTGATTGCTAAGGTGGTGACCTGTAGGCGCCCGCATCTATTATCTGCGCATGATCATGCACGATTACCCGGATGACAAGGCGGTGGTTATTCTCCAGAATATCGTCGCGGCCATGGGCCCGGACTCGGTCATGCTTGTCGATGATATGGTCATTCCGGATCGTGGGGCGCACTGGCATGCCACGCAGGTGGATATGTCCATGATGGTGTCTCTGGCGTCGATGGAGCGGACGCGCGAGCAGTGGTATGCTCTGATGGAGCAGGCGGGGTTGAAGATTAACCGGATCTATACGTATACGGAGTGTTTGGGGGAGAGTATCTTGGAGTGTGTGCCTGTTTGAGGCAGGAACCCTCTTGGCTTGAATAGTACTAGTAGTATTCTGGCTTAGTTTTTTTGTATTTCTTTGGGAATTCGGTTCGATCCCCCCCTTCCTCCTCTCTTCTCGTATGCGTTGGAGAAACACCACGGGTTGGGCGAAGGGGCCTCCAGCCGTCAAGAATATCTAAGTGGGGGCGGGTCGGACCGGATGATTGGACGCAGGACGCACACGTGGATGGCAGCCGACTTAAATGCCTGACCAATCAGGCGGCAATTGGCTGGAAATAACGCCGTGCCAAGCTTTCCGAAATGACCAGGATCAACTCGGCGACTTCATCACCCCTTCGGACACTCTCCGGCACCACGAGTCCCTGGGAACGGCGAGGGCGGGCACCGTGGCGGAATAATTCCCCGCAGGTAGTGTCGATGTCAAATGGTCGATAGGCGATGTGCTTTCCTGACGTTTTCCCTGGCCGGTTGTGATCATGCTGGGCAATCAGATGGCGGCCAATTTCCACCCCCTCCCCCCCCCCCGCCCGATCGCGGCTGAGAGGGGCGAAGCGACGCTGCACGGCATCGGGCCTGTGCGCGTCAATTTGGGGGTCAAGCCGTCCCCTGTGTGTCGTCCGGGTCGTCTGCTTCTGAGTTCGGAGTTCGGAGTTCTGACACTCACCCTCATGACCGGTTCGCTGGGTGGTGGTCGCGGTTTGGAGGAGCCCCCGAATTGATCTCCGGCCTCACGATGGTGGATACAAGTATCCGGTTGGGCGTAAGCTATCGTTGCTATGTGCCAAACAGACCAACACATCCCACCATATATGTCCCGGGAACCTAGTCTTCGTCCAGGCCGCCAACGAGCCAGAACCCCATGGAATACATCACGCTCTATGACATGTGCGAACCAGACATGGTACACGCAGCAAAGCACGGGGGATGTACCCCCATCTAGCGGAGATGGATGGTACGGGGGTGGTGGAGAACAAATGAGGGCTGGATCCCACGGGGCTGGGTCGATCAGGTCATTCCGTTCTGCGAGGATTGTGTTTGGGTTATGGCAGTACTAGGATGCAGTGACTCCTCGGGGGCTATTGTGTACATTGAGTCCCAGTCGGCCTCCTCTCCTGAGGCGTTCAACTCGAAGCTGGGTTCCGACCTGCTTGCCAGTTCCGGGTTAGCGCCATCTGTAATATTCGGCCTCGTGTCCCGTGTCCTGTTCCTCCTCGGGGCCAGGTGGAATTTTCTCCATATAGGGAGGATGTCCTCGTTGGGTGACCGGTTCCGGATGAGTCGGTCGATGTGGTGTTTTCGTTGCCGATAATGAGTGAGACTGCGGGGACGGGGATTGCGGAGATGAGATGCGTGTTGAAAAGCGGGCGGGGGGGGTGTTGGCGGTGTGGGATACTCTTCAGCAGGGGTTTTTTTTTTTTTTTCACAAGGGAGGGTGAGGGTGAAATGGGGGAGATGTCGGCGTGGAAGGAGTCATGGTTGTTGGCGGGATCTAGTCCTTCTATCATACTATTAAGCCGGCGGATGGATGACTCTCATGGATATATACGGATACGGATAGAAATGATAGTGGGCTATAATGAATCGCTCCGGAACCACATGTCAAATACGCTAAATCCACCAATCCCTCATCATTACCATGCATTAGAACCGTTGCTACTAACCCTAGATGTTCCAGTGCGCCGTCAACCGTTGCGCTTGAGCCATCTCTTCCTCTGTCGGCATGTTGACGACCATGAGATAGAGGACTTTCTGTGCGAAGGTTAGTCTTGCTTCATCTATCTCGCCATCTGCTTCAATAGATCTAAGGACGTACCGAACCAAACAGCTTCTTCAGACTGAGACCGCCTGCACCTGCACCTGCACCTGCACTGAATTGTTGGTATTGTTGTTGCTGATATGGCTGTTGTTGATACGGTCGTTGCTGGTAGGGCTGCTGGGAGGGCTGCTGGTGTGGTTGCTGGTACGATTGCTGGTATGGCTGATGGTGTGGTTGCTGTCCTTCGCGTTCATTATAATACCTCGGGTTGGCACCACCGGCTTGTTCGTAGTGCGTATGTTGGTATTGTCCGTGCTCCTCATAGAACCTCGGGTTCGTGCCACTGGCTTGTGCGTGCGGGTATTGCTGGTGTCGTTCGCGTTCCTCATAGGGCCTCGTGTCATCACCACCATATGGCGCGGGGGAATTCCCCCGGTTGGCGGCGTCGGCCTTTTGCTGGCGATGGTCATTAACCGCCTGGGCAGCGATGTTGACCAGCCCCAGAAGACCACCCCCACCCCCGCGTCCTCCCAGTCCTCGATCCCAGCCCATGCCGCCCCGGCCCAGGCCTCGGTTCGGGTGAGCTCCGCCCCTCATGCCTCCGGATAAGAAGGTATGCATGGAATGCGTGGGATCGGCGAATTTGGACGCGAATTTCGGTTTGCCGGCCTGCGTAAGGTGGCTGGTGGGGTTCTCGGCGACCTTGATGGGGTCAATACGGGCATCCTCGAAGAGGGTTGGAGCTAGACTCACAAACTTGGCCTGCGCTCTCCGGTCCATATAATCATCCAGGAACCCCTTTCCGCGCTCCATCTTCTTCTTGAACCCCTTCTGCTCGTCTTTGGTGGCCGTGGCGAGATAGTCGAGACCCGGGAAGATCAGTTCGGCGGTCTGGATGGACTCCATCCCGTTGGTCACCCCGTTGGACGACTGGAATTTGTGCGACATCTTCCCCTGGGTGTTGATGGTGTTTTGGATGGTGGTGGTGACGTCGACGTTGGTGCGCGCGCTAAA
Source organism: Aspergillus carbonarius ITEM 5010 (assembly GCA_001990825.1). Taxonomy (NCBI): domain Eukaryota; kingdom Fungi; phylum Ascomycota; class Eurotiomycetes; order Eurotiales; family Aspergillaceae; genus Aspergillus; species Aspergillus carbonarius. The sequence continues at coordinate 487,085 of KV907502.1, read as the reverse complement.
TGAGGTCGGGTCCCAGGTCATGACGAGGCAGTAGAGACCCCGAGGCCGGAAGAACTCGTCGTTGAGTCGGTCGAGCGCTTTGTTTTGTCTGGTCCGAATGACTGATCAGTAGAGTTCCTATCGCTGGGGCCGAACGAGAAGGAGGGGAGATACCGATAGCGACCCTGTGTCTCAATCGCCACCGTCGTGGCCACCATGATGGCTGTCGAAATGGCCGTGGAAATCAAAGACGGCAATGGCGAAGTCGCCAGGGAGGCCAAATTCAGCGCGTTGATCCAAGGATTCGCCAGACTGGCTTCACTGAACGTGTCGATGAAGTCGAACCAGGTGTCTTGATCGATCCCTAAGGTCTGTAGCTCGAGTGCGTAGGCGTGGATAAACCCTCGCGACTTGTCTTTCGGACGGCGCTGCGGAATGGCCACGGGGTATGTGAGTCGGGGTCGGGGATCCACGCCGTCTGGCACGGCCGAGAACGCATCCGGGGGCGGCCGGCGTTGGAGAAAGGCGGCGATGACCTTGTCCGGGTTGGCGACTCCACCCTTGCTTTTGTGCGGCGTCGGCCTTTCGACGAGGGCGTCTTGGGCTTCGTCGAGTTGCCATGTGCGCTCGACTTCGTCGTGCGCGGTGGCCTCGGCGGGGGGGGCGCGATGCTGCTCCCCGCGATGGTAGGCGATGTCAGGCGGGGGAGACTGCGAGGGGGAGGGCAATTGCTGCCCCTCGAGTTCTCGTTCTTTGCGCGCCGCCTTTTTTGCTTTTCGATATCCGTGGACTTCGGAGACGAAGCCAATGCTCGAGGTGACTCCGTGCGCCAGTTTCCCAATGGGGCCTTGCGAGCTCATGATGGTTTTGCGGTGGATGACCACGAGGATGAATGCAGAGGTAGTGATTCCTGGGGTTTGCGGCCCTTTTGTAGCCCCTTTGTAGCCCATTTGTCACCCTGCAGCGCCATACTTCGATCCTCTGGCGCACCGCCGCGCCTCGCACCAGCTTCCCAATCCGGTAAGTAATTCGGAGCGGCCGGCTGAGCATCGTGATTGGCTGGCGGGGGAATGCACGGATGCCCTCCGCTTCAGGCTCGCTGTCAGCGAACGAACGGGAGTCTACTTACTCCGTAATACCTAAGCCCTCCAAGTTGAGGGACTGACCAAACTTTATTGCGGGACTCAGACGCACTCACCCGGGTGGAGTCTCCAGATCGGCAATCCCACAGAGCTTGACCCGACCAGCGGGCGGACATCGCCGCAAAACCTGGCCTTCATGGAACGCCGAATCACCGACCGGGTGAGATGGCTGATGGTTGGGTGACTCTGAGTCACATGGGACGCCTGGAGTTACTACTAATAGTATGTAGCCAGGAGGGAGTGAGCGTACTAGCGAACCAAGCGCACGCAAGGCTGACAGCCAAATCTTCCTTATAACCACCCCCATCGCTCGGAGGACCTGGTGTGCGACCGATCGACGATTGTAGAAACCGACGACCCACTGGATCAACTCTCACCATGTCGTACAATCCTCAGCCACCCCCGACCGATGCGCGCAGTGTCCACAAGGCCAACTGCCACTGCGGTGCCGTACGCTTCACCGTAACGCTGTCCCCACCCTTGCCCGAGTACCCCGTCATGAACTGCAACTGCTCGATTTGCTCCCGCAATGGCTATCTGCTCGTGTATCCCCACCCCAACGACTTTACCCTCGAGAAGGGTGAGGAGGTGTTGAAGGATCACCGGTTCAATACCAAGCAGGCGCGACATCGGTTTTGCGGGCAGTGTGGCAGCAGTTGTTTTATCCAGCTGCCGGACCCGGATCCTCCGTTTGTGTGTGTCAATGTGAGTCCCTGTGCGGGTGGTTTGGCATCAGACCGATTCCCACTAAGATGATCAGGTTCGTATGTTTGAGGATGTGGATGTGGACAAGCTGAAGCTTAGAAAGGAGGATGGTCGGTCGTGGCAAGGAGAGTATAAGCCGGAATTCAATTAGTGGACCGAGTTTCATGCTGCATCCCGAGAGTTCTCTACTCAAGGCCAGGCTTGGCGAGAATTCACTACTAGTACTAGTCAGATACTCACGTGGCAGAAGAAGTCAATTTCATCAGAGTACTACTAGAAGAAAGTGCAGTTCTGTAAATCTTCAAGGGCACTATCTCCGCTGTAGTACTGTACGAAGTACTAATAATATCCCCTCCGGGCCGATCACCTGACCTTCAGATATATAATGATGCACGGCCAAGGCATCCGGTTCCGTCTACAACACCCAGTGCCACTTGCTATCTTTAATACACCTAAACCCCATCAGCATATCTCACCGGTCACCAAAGTCCCCCCCCCCCCAGGCTGTCAGGTGCCAGATAGTACTAGTAGTAGATGGTACGAGTCGTAAGGTTGCTGCCGCCAAGGCAGGGGGTGGGATGGCTGCCTGAGGCCACAATCGATTCGGCTATCGTGGTGGTTCGGTGTACCTCCGTACACTCCGTTCAAAGTTCAAACAATAGTGCTGCCGTCGGTGACAGCATCCACCGCGATCTAGACCCCGGCCTTCTTCTTGTTACTACTATCTACGACCGACGGCCAGGTCCTATCTACCAGGATTAAGGGGTTCGGCTGTTCCTGGCCGTCGGGCCTGGATGGGGATCCACTGCGATAGGGTCGATGGTATCAGCATCCCCCCTGTCTGGAGCCATCCACTAGCAGGGAGGGATGCACCCACCATGCATGTCAGGGTCACACCGCGTCCCTCAGCTCGCCAGTCGTCACTACACAGGACTACTACATGGTGTACTGTGTATGTGTGGTTCGGGAAAGCAGTCCCGTTGCCGTGGGGTCGATGGAGGTAAAGTACTACAAGGTATTACGTAGGTCGAGACGGGATCAAGACACTGCGCGACCGAGAGAAAAACCTTGGGAGGGTGAGTCGAATGCTACCCTCACCAGAGTTTTTTCAGGCGGGCTCCGACGGTGCCGTCATGATGGTCGGGTAATCTTACACCGGGACGCATCCATCGTTCTGATTGGTTGCTAGGGTCAGCGGACTGGGTGACGGGGCAGTCACAGCCTATCAGCGAGGGGCAGCGGGGCGCCATGCTTCAGCCCGTGGGTGCCATGATGCCATCGCCAGATAGTCGGAGTCGTAGTCGGAGTTGCTGGAGGGAGGAGGAGGGTAGCACGCCGGATCGCGAGGGGGTCTTTCCACTCAGGAAGAAAGATGAAAGTCATCATCACTTAGCAGAGAGGGACGGGTTGGGTCGCACGTCCGACGGGGCGTGGCGAAAAAGACCGGGTCACTGCCAACTGCCAAGGCCCAGCCCTATTCTGACCCTGTCATTGATCAGTAAAGTAGTAGTAGGCACCACCAGGGTCTCCATCCCGAGTATCTACCGCTGCTACTTATACTTCCGAGTCTAACGCTGTAGCCACTCTTTAGCCCTTCGCCGTTAGATTGCATGTCCCTCATCCACTCCGAGCTAACGTCCTCTTCAACGACGACCTATTAAACTCGAACCCCCCCCCCTGGTGCTCCTCGAGGTTTTGCTCCATCTCGTCCCTGACGCCCTCGTGGTTCCCCGCCGTTCCCCATGCGTCACGATTCCATTCACTCGATTGTCCCCTCCCGCGCGGGCTGAGTCTCGAGAGTGCTGCTATGCCTACACCCATCCACCACCACGAACACCACTTCACGTCTGATCTGGTCTCTCGCATCGTTCGGTGCCTCTCCCAATCAACCATTCCTTCCCCTCTGATTTGCGCTCTGCACCCCTTCCACGTCACACCGGATGGGTCGGGAACCGGCCCATTGGCGGCGTGCCTACCTGGCGATGCCGTCGCGGAGAGTGACCAACATCCTCGCCTTGCTTTTATTTCTCGTCGTGGCCACCTCCGTCTTCAAAATCGAGCTAGGTTCGTCCTCCTTTGACCCCTCCTCGCTGTATCACCACCACACGAACAACGACGACCCTGGGGTTTGGGACTGGGAGACAACCAGCCGGTTCCCGCGCGTCCAGAACCCCATCCTGGATGATGACCAACTCTGCGACGCGTTCCCCTCCTATCTGCTGTCCCGCATCCAGGTCGTTCTGAAGATCGGCGCCTCCGAGCCGGCAGACCGCATCGACGCGCAAATCTCCAGCGTGACGCGCTGCATCCCAAACCTCATCATCGTCTCCGATCGTGAGTCGCAAATCCACGACCATCACGTTCACGACATCCTGGCCGCCCTGCCCGAGTCCTTCCGCGCCAACACCTCCGACTTTGACGCCTACGATGCGCTTCAGCGAGGCGATGATCGGTTCGTGGCGGGACCGCAGGGATGGCGGCTCGATCGCTTCAAGTTTCTGCCCATGGTCGAGCGTGCCCACGAGATCAATCCGACGGCGGACTGGTTCGTCTTTCTGGAATCCGACACCTACATGGTCTGGGATAATATGTTCCGGTTCCTCGATCAGTTGGACCCGCGCGTTCCCTTATACCTAGGCTCTCCGTCTCCCGGGCGGCGACTGAACGAGGAGGAGGTCTCTTATTTCGCCTACGGGGGCTCCGGCTTTGTCCTCTCTACCGCGGCCATGAAGAAGCTGGTGCTCCGAGAGGTTGGCCTCCATGGGGAATACACCCAACCGCCACTGAGCCAGCAGTACGAGGATCTCGTCAAAGCGGACTGCTGCGGCGACTCGATCCTCGGCTGGGCGTTGCACGAGAAAGGCGTGAAGCTGTCGGGCTACTGGCCCATGTTCAACCCTCATCCCCTCCACGGCATCCCCTTCGACGAGGCACACTGGTGCCAGCCGGTGATCAGCCTGCACAAGACCTTGCTGTCCGACATGACCGGGTTGACGCGCTGGGAGAATCAACGGGATCGAACTGTAAGCACTCTGGTTGCCCCGGCGGTGTCAGCGACTAACCTCTCGTCTAGCGTCCTCTGCTGTATGCCGATTTGCTCGAGTACCTGAAGCTGGGGACGGTGGATTACATGCCGGACTGGGACAACGGCGACTGGGGTGGCTGGCAGGAACCCCCCGAGTCCCCGGCACACGGCTCCTTCGACGCCTGCGAGACCGGGTGCCATGACCACCCCGAGTGTCTTAGTTTCACGTATGACTCCTCCGGCCACTGCGTCTTTGTTCGGACCATGCGGTTGGGCGCGAAGAAGACCCTGGGCGATTCGACCGTGCGGCTGTCCTCGGGATGGGACCTGGACAAGATCCAGCGCTGGCGGGCGTCTCACCGGTGTGAGAAGGCGCAGTGGGTGAAGCCCAGCACGAAGCGCATTTTTTAGAGCGCGTGATGGAGGATTTGGGCGGAGGGCGTCGGACCGGCGCACAGTCCATGTTTTGACGACTGTACATATGATAGATGCCTCGGATCATGCCATACTAATCGTAATAATAGATCATTCATTGCGGGCCGAAATCTCGAGCGTGACACAGCTGTATTGGCAATCGACCCCCGGCCCCCCCAACAGCTCCTGACGCCGACTCGTACTTATCGGCGAGGGCGATATCGTATCATCCTTATCGGATCGTGACCGGCCACACTATCGGCCGCAGGGGCCAACCGGACCTTGCCAGTGACGGACCCGTTCCGCCATTGGCCGCCGTGGGGTTCCTTCCGCCCATTCCGACATTCCGAGCCCTGGCGGTGGCCCGGCCCAAAGAGGCAAGACATACGCCGCGGAGTGATACCAACCATACGTACAAATACGCGGAGCTTCCCCCGCATCTTCCAGCTTGTCGCTCGCTTTCTCCTCCTCATCTTCCCTCCCACTTCACGTTCGCCCCTCCCCATGGCTCCTCATCCTCTTGCCATCCTCTCCGAGGAGGAGACCAACTTAGCCCGCGATGTCGTTCTCGCGGCGCACCCCAACACCGTCATCGACTTCCGTGAGATCTACCTGTCCGAGCCGCCCAAGGCGCAGCTCCTCGAGTTCCTCGCCCTGGAGCACTCCGGCCGTCTGAGCCCGATCTCTCCTCGTCCGCCCCGTCTGGCATTGTGCCAGTACGATGTCATCGGCAGTGATTGCATCCCGTCGTTCGAGGAGTCGATTGTCGATGTCGGAACCCGTCGGCGGGTCCAGCATCGCGTGGTCGGCAAGGAGCACCACGCCTCGTTGACTTTGTACCTCCCACCTTGCGATTGTCCTCATCGAATCTTGCTGACCATGGTTATCGTCGTAGGAGCGAATTTGATACCCTCGTCGAGCGTTGCTTTGCCTCTCCTCTCTTCCAACAAGCCCTAGCCGACTTCGACCTGCCCGAAGGCTTCGAGGTGGTCATCGAGCCTTGGCCCTATGGTGGATTGGACTACGTCGATGAGAAGCGCCGGTACTTCCAGGGCCTGTGCTTTGCCACCGATAAGCGCAAGAACAACCCCGACGCCAACTTCTACTCCTACCCGCTGCCCATCATCCCGGTGATGGATGCGCTCACCCAGCAGATCATCCGAGTCGACCGTCCGGCAACGGGGGGTAAGGGTGATGGTCTGACGGAGCAGACCTTCAAGCGAGACATCATTGGCCACTGCAAGGACTCGGACTATGTGCCCGAGCTGCTTCCCGGTGGCACTCGCAAGGACCTCAAGCCGTTGAACGTGGTGCAGCCGGAGGGCCCGTCCTTCCGTATTACCAACGAGTCGCTCGTTGAGTGGCAGAAATGGCGCTTCCGCGTTGCATTCAATCCCCGAGAAGGTGCTACGATCCACGATGTGTGGTATGATGGGCGGAGCGTGCTGCACCGGTTGAGTGTCAGTGAGATGGTGAGCTTGACTGCTTCCCGGCGCAGACTTCCTAGCTGACTCGGATAGACTGTGCCTTACGCCGATCCCAGACCCCCGTTCCATCGCAAGCAGGCTTTCGATTTCGGTGACGGCGGTGGTGGTAACATGGCCAACAACCTCTCGATCGGATGCGACTGCCTTGGTGTCATCAAGTACTTTGATGCCGTGATGACTGGCCCCGATGGTTCGGCCACGAAGATGCCGAACGCTATCTGCCTACACGAGCAGGACAACGGCATTGGCTGGAAGCACTCCAACTGGCGCACCGGTCGCGCGGTGGTGACCCGTCACCGTGAGCTGGTTGTGCAGTTCATCATCACTCTGGCCAACTACGAGTACATCTTTGCCTACAAATTCGACCAGGCGGGTGGCATCACGGTGGAGTCGCGTGCCACCGGTATCCTGAATGTTGTGAACATCGACCCCGGCAAGGTCAGCGAGTACGGCAACGTTGTCAGCGGGGGAGTTCTGGCCCAGAACCACCAGCACATCTTCTGTGTGCGCATTGACCCGGCCATTGATGGGCCCAACAACTCGGTCCAGATTGAAGAGTCGCACCCGGTGCCCATGAACGCCATGACCAACCCCAACGGCAATTTCTACCAGGTCACTACGGAAACGGTGGAGCGCGCGGGTTGGTTTGATGCGGCCCCGGAGGTCAACCGGACCGTCAAGATGGTCAACCCACACAAGACGAACCCGATTAGCCAGAAACCGGTCGGGTACAAGTTCATCCCCCTGGCGACGCAGCGCCTCCTGGCCGACCCGAACTCGATCCAAGCGCGACGGGCGCAGTTTGCTCAGCACCACGTGTGGGTGACCAAGTACCGCGACGGGGAGCTGTATGCGGGAGGCCGCTACACCCTCCAGAGTCAGGAGGAGATCGAGGGAGTGTCGGATGCCGTGAAGCGCGGCGACTCGGTAGCCGACACCGATGTCGTGGTTTGGAGCACGTTTGGCATTACCCACAACCCCCGGGTGGAGGATTGGCCGGTGATGTAAGTTCCCTTTGATGCCATCGGAGTGCAAGCACTAACTGAACTAGGCCCGTGGAAATCTTCCAACTGATGATCCGACCGGCGGATTTCTTCATGGCCAACCCGTCCTTGGATGTGCCGTCGGACAAGAATGTTTCGTCGCGGGTGGTCGGGAACGACTGCTGCCGACCGGCGCATATCTAGGGGATGAGTTCTGGACATGAGTTACGAATCACTGTACATATAGTTGGCTACTGCCGGGTGGGACCGGTTCTGGGATTCCATTAGGGGCCATTGGCGATTATGCTGCGCCCCACCAATCAATATCTTTAGTTCTGATCAGCCTTACATACTAGTATCTAGTAGATATGAGGTATGGCCTGGATGACAGGTGGAAGGACCGAGCACCTTTAGTCAGAGACAGTGACCTGGTTTTGGGGTGGGGGGGGGGGGTCGTCTCCAATCAGCGGATGACGTCCGATCCGCCGCGCCGACCTCGGATTGCTCGGAATCCCCCTTAAAAATTTCGCCTCCCTCGTGTTTCCTTTCCGAACGCCCCCGTGGTCCCCGATACTCTCGGAATCGCGCCTATCGTCCTAGTGGAGTGTTGTACGCCGGCTTGGATTTTCGCCTGATTTGATTGTGCCGCTCGCTAAATCTCACCATGGAGAGGGAGACCTCCAAGCGAGGCAGCAACACGCCGGAACCGTCTCGGACCAAGAAGCGCGCCAAATATACCCAGGTCGCGTGGTGCGTCGCTCTGCCCGAGGACGGGCCCTAGCTGACGGTCATAGCAATGAATGTAAGCGACGGAAACTGAAATGCGGCGGCGAGCCCGTGTGCTCGCGGTGTGTTCGAGACAACGTCCGCTGCGTGTATACCCCCAATGCTCACGCCGTCGCCAACACGGGGTCTCCCTCGGTGGAGGATCCCGTGAAAGACGACAGGTACCCCCGCCATCACCCGATCCTATCCTCTCTGGCCGCACTGACACGGGCATCTCAGACTGTCCAGTCGACTGCAGACCGTCGACCAGCAAATCGAAATCCTGCAGCGAGAGATGCGCCACATGGCCGCTCGCCTCCGCCAACTGGAATCCACCTCGGTGGCCACGCCGGCCAACAATACCAGCATTATCACCTCCATGTCGACCGCCTCGTCCACCTCGGCCAACGTGGGTCTCCAGAGGATTCTCAACCGTCCCAAATCCCCCACCTACGTCGGTCCTACCAGCGCGGAGTTCGGACTCACGGGGCGACCGAAGCCCTCCGAGGACAGCGACGGGGATGCCGACGAATCGGACTCAGCAGCCGCCCCTAGTCCGGCCCCTGCCCCGGAATCCGAGGTCGTGCCAGGCGACTCTCTTCGCTGTCTGGGTCTGACAGAGACGCTCCGACTCGTGACGGTCTACGAACACACCGTGGGCCTGATCTATCCGTGCGTGGATCTGGATAGTGTCCGGGCGTACGTGGTCGAGTACTTTCGGGATGAGGGTGATGGGCCCAATGCAACCACGCCCGGGGCGGAGGACCAGGACTGGTTCTCCGCGCGGGATGCCGAGGTGCTGAAGATCATCGTCGCGACGGCCTTGCTGGCGGAATCGCACGGCCGCAGCGAACGAGCGGCGTGGCTGGCGGACAGCGTCGAGGACAAGTTTGCGACGCGGTACAAGATGCCGGAGGTGGACATGAAGGAATTGCTCATCTTGACTCTGGTGGTGAGTGCACTGGACTGCGCTGCTGACGGCCACTGACCGAGACAGTCGATCTTCCATTCCTACCGCGACGACGAGGTGATTGCATGGCGGACGATCGGCTCCGCGGTGCGAGGCGCCGTGCAGCTCGGACTGCACTGCCAGGAGACCTGGCTGAAGACCGGCGGCGTGTTTCCGGGGGAGTTGCATCGAACCTGGGCCAGCCGACTCTTCTGGTGCATCTACGTGCTGGACCGGAAATGGTCGTTTGGAACCGGGTTGCCGTTTGCCATCCAGGACTCGGACATGGACACCAACCTGCCCGAGCCGGGGACGGCCACGCCCTACTTGACCTGCATGATCTCGTACGCACGCCTCAGTTCCAAGATCTGGGGGCTGGTCGTTGGCTGGCGCACCCGTCCGCGAGCCGCCACCGCCGACTACTGTGCTTATCTTGACTTCCAAGTCCAGCAATGGATTCAGTCGATCCCCCCCGAGCTGCGATTTGACCCGTCCCAACGATCCTCGATAGGCTCCAACCCCCAGGCCGACAGCATGATGATGCTCCAGGTCTTGCTCGCACTTCAGGCCAACCAGCTTCGCATTCTCGTCTACCGACAGTACTTATTCAGCACCGAGAGCATCGAAGAAAGCGTGCCGAGTGCGTCGATCGCCGTCGAAACCGCCAAAAGCACCGTGCATATGCTCGACTTCTTCAGTCGGGTCTCCGACATCTACTTCCAACGGCCCGAACCATTCAACTACTTCCTCATCTCCGCCCTGGCCGCGCTGTTCCTCGCCGTCCTGCACTCCCCATCCCGATTCAGCCAAGTCTGTCGTCCGGAATTCTACAAAGCCGTCGACATGGTCCGCCGATCCTCCACACGAGCCCGCACCTCCCGTCGCCTGCAAAAGATCATCCGCAGCTTAAAACTCATCCGGCTGAACCTGGGCAGCAAATCGCCCGGACAAACCCATCCACCCCTCCAGCAACCATTCCAGCCCCCCAAACGACCCACCGCCCCCACCTCCGAGGCAGATTACTCCCTATCCTTTACTCCCATGGATTCTTCTTACCCACAGCAGCAGCAGCAACAACAATTCTCAAGCCTCCCAACCCCACAGCCATCCGCCCTCTGGCCATTTACGACCCCCGGGGGCGCTGCGCCTGTCGACCAGGACAGCTGTGAGGATCTCACGAGTTTCTTTGAAATGGCGGGCGGGCTCTACTTTGACCCGCGCACGCAGGCCGAGGTCGCGGAGGGGGTTGTGCCTGAAACGGGGACTGATGGGGCGGGCATTGAGGCGTTGCACGCGGAGGATGAGGCGCTGACGAGGGTGATGGCGGGCTTGTTATAACGCATCGGGAGAGGATTAGACCATAGACTTTTGTCAGCTCCTGCCAAGGGACGGGCGCTACTACATATTATACTGTCTGAGGATAGTCTTCGCGTCGGCACTGCCGACGGAACGCGGATCCATTCCGAGGATGACGACCGAGGCTTGGCGAATGAATCAGCACGTGACTATCGTGATGTCTGCCTTAGGCTGCAATCTCTTGCCGGAGGTGCCAAGCCCGGCCCGTGTCCGGCACATTCGGATTGGGCCGTGGCGGTCCGGCCAGTTGCGCACCCCTGTTTCGGTCTATAGATGTGCTTCGCCGGAAGGGAGCTTTTGCAGTTGGAAGGAGTGAGAATTACTTATAGTCATTCGGTGGAGTACAGCAGGGACGCACAGGACCCGTGATTCTCTCCCCGTGTGAGCAGGAGAAGTATGTCCCGGATAGATACAAAATAGCGAACCTGTAGGGCGAACAACGAGTAGCTCAGTGATCTCGGTGCTGAATGGGATACTCAGATGGACTATTTGATTGGAAGCTATGCTCCGAAACCGAGCGAAAAGACTAAGTATCTAGTAGTAGGTGACATCTCAGTTCCGACAAATTGATTGTTAGATGGCCATTTTCCATGCTTGGATCTGTTTCCGACCATCTGCAGAATGCCGCATTAGCAACCTTTGAATCAATCCTCACCCATTGCGCTTATGGCGACATCCTGAACTTACAGGTTGTATCAGCCAATGCTTGTTCTACGCCGTAGACTAGCCCCTGTGGGCATGGGAGGCGCCCCAGTCACACTGGCCAGGCTATTGCAAATGCAATCTCGCCAAAATGCCGGCCGCCGATGGTTGCATATCGTGCTGGCCTCTGATGATAACGCCGTGTCGATTGCTTTTAGCCCGATGCCGGACAGTCGAGGCTCCTGCATACAATAGGGACTGCTGGTGATGGACGAGTGCAAATATCTGACCTATAGAGTAGGAGCGAGTATGTCTATCCGAGCACCTCTTTAGATAAGCACTCTGGCCAACCTTCTCTATAGCTATCCAGTGACCAGTCCTTCATATGCAGGCTCCTGGCAGGAACCCGACCTTTGTGTTATTCCCAACAGCCAACAGCGATCCTCATCGGCAGTGCAATCGGGGTTGGCTGGTATACAATTAGGGCAAGTGGAATCGAACGCGCCTTCCTCCTCCCAGTCTCATTTCTCCCGGTCTCCCGTCGTCTTCTTTTTGTTTTTTTGGTTCCTCTTCGTCTTTTTCTCCTCTCCAGGTGCCACTTGGACTTGATCAGTGACAAGCAAGCGATCCATGCGGTGTTCGGTTAGCGACCACATTCTGCGATGCGACAGCGGCTATTGATGGAACCTCTGTGATTGTTAATGGCTCGGCGGGTTGTTCAGCGAAGGGGTCGCAGGTGACGGGGGATCCGGGGGAGGGTGATATCTCGTTGATTTCAGGGGGTAAATTGCTTTTCTAGCGGGTTCTGGAGTTTGGTGTTTAGCCCTCTTTCGTTGAGCTGGCAGGAGTTGAGAGGTTGGGTGTGTTTGTCGGGGGTTTTTGTGCTATCTCTCCGGAGATTTCTTCCTGTTGTCCAGGTCCGGCGCGGCAGTGGAATCTGTGTCATTAGTTAGGAGGCCTGTGACTTCGAGTCACCCCGTGTCCCACCCCACCCTTGTTTGTATTCTCCAAGCCTGCCTGGCGCGGTCATGGGGTTTATGTCCATTGTTAGGGGGTTGTGATTTTGTCAATGGTCACCCTTTACCCCACCCACGCTTTCCTGGTATTCATCAGACATAATGCGTAAGCTTCACAGAGGCAGAGGAGGAAGAGAAAGAAAGTCAGTTGATCTGAGTGTCCGGGTACAACAAGCGTAGAGAGAAGAGAGGCCGTGTGATAGCCACGAGCCAAGTGGCCATGCGGCCTGCCTGCCTACTACAGACGTATGTTATTCGGCTGCCCGGAAAATAACAGTATCTCCGCTTCTCATCCTCTCGATCTACTTTCCATCTCTGATCAGAGGCCATGTGTGGCGCGCCTACTGACCAACTGGCTGTCCGAACATCAGATACCGTAGATGTTAGGGATTCTGGGCTACAGGGGTCAGGGACGGCAACTTCTAGCAGTTGGGTCATTCTGGTGCAAAATCTTTCTCTATTCCCTGAATAGACTGTTGAGGGGCAACCCAGACAGCAATGATTGCAGTCTAATTACAAATACGCGGTCTAAGCCATAGGAGCAATATAGAATAGCGCTTGCAAGGACGGCTAGTTAAACACGCAATGAACTAACAACTCAACGCCCTTATAGTTATTCATGGGGCAAAGGAGTCCGTCTCATCCGGCTCCTGAATAAGCGGAGCGAAGCGTGCCATAATTTCCTTTACCGAGACGTCGGGGCCAAGCACCCAAGACGAAGATTGTCCTTCCTCAATGCTTTGTGGCTGGTGACTCTGACTTGGTTGTTGGCGTTTTGGAGGCCGTTCAGAATCATTGCCTTGATCACTATGAAGACTGATCGAACGTGGGTGCTTGCTAGAGATGGGTTCAATATTTTCTGCTGCGTCCTCATCCAGAAAATATAAATCTCTCAACTCTTGGAGTTGGAGACGTTGTTCTCGGCTCAAGGCATTGATCCTGCCACTTCCGAGAAGAGGAAAGCACCGCCGAAGTGCTGCTAGAGGGGCACCATGCCACTCATGAGGTGCTCGAAGATCTTCAGTAACGTCCACGGATGCACGCGGAGCTAGGTACCGTTGGAGAAAGATGGGTTGATAGAGTCCTCCAACTGCTGACTGGCTGAGATCCCCGTAAAGCATCTGGTAGGCTTTGTACATATCTGCTGTTGGAACCTCCCGGGGGGTAGTAGTATTACCATTCCTACGCTCAATGCGTCTCCTTTCTCGATCTTTTTTCTCGAAATCCAAGAAGTAGCGGAGATCGGTGGGGATCAGTGAGACTCCAGGATCTAAAGCACAGTCAAACATATTATGGCAGAGGCCACAGAGCGCAATAGCATTTGAGATCGATGTTAAAGAGAAGTTTATGAGGCCGCGTTCCAGCCACAGTGATGCCTATACATCTAGTATGCAACAGAGTCCGACCCGTTACTGGATAATATATGAATCCATACCTGACGGTCTTCTCTTGCTATCATGTGGGCGGTCTCTGGATAAGGTGCCGCGCATATCCAGCAACTATTCTCTGATAGCTCCTTTACCCGGAGCTTTGTGACCTCAGAAAAGGTACTTGACACATTGGATGTGCCGGTACTCGATGTGGCCATGTTCCTCTCCCGTCTTCTGCTCAGTTGCCTGGTTCTTGCTCTAATCGACGCGGCCGGAGGTTCTGGAGGAGGCATAAGTTGTTTGTCAGCCATGGCTTTAGATGAAGAGAAAATAAGAGGGAAAACGGTTGAAGCAAGGCTAATACTGTAGTAAAGTAGCTAGAGGCACTCACATGTAACAGGCATCAATCTGTTTTATCCAACTACTTGAATTTCTTTATCCCGGCTTCATCTGCGCTTTCCCATTGTAGCTTGTCACGAAGACTTTGCGCTCTGCATGACATTAATCTGATCACCGGGTGACGGAGGTCTCGGCCAGCAAAGCCATGTCATGCATACGCCCCACTTGATTGATAAGTGGGTGCGGGTGCGCCAAGCTGCAATTGGTTTAGCGCATGGAGAGGCCCAGTCATCAATTCGGAATCGGAATACTTAATATTCCGGACTGTCTGGTTCCGATACTACGGAGGTACTCCCCGAGGGACTTATTACTGAACATGAGAAAAAAGTAATCTGGATGTTGCTTGGATTGCTGCCTAGCTAGCTACGTGAAGGACAAAGATATTGTCAGTCGGGCGGAGCAGTGTGACAGGCTAAGAAGCCGGGTAGACTACCTAAGGTACG
>KV907502.1:412693-443810 GCA_001990825.1 Aspergillus carbonarius ITEM 5010 | reverse complement strand
TGTGGTAACAGTCTGCCTGTTTCTGAAGCAGTGGTTAAGGCAGCAGCAGCAAATACTGGATTACAGAGATCTCGGATCATGGAACAGCTTATCAAGCACTGTGGTAACAGTCTGCCAGTCTCTGAAGAGGTGGTTAAAGCAGCAGCAGCAAATACTAGAACTTTTGGATTTGTGATCATGAGACAGCTTATCAAGCACTGTGGTAACAGTCTGCCAGTTTCTGAAGCGGTGGTCAAGACAGCAGCAGCAAATACAGATTGTGGATTTCAGATGATGGAGCAGCTTATCAAGCACTGTGATAACAGTCTACCAGTTTCTGAAGCAGTGGTCAAGACAGCAGCAGCAAATACAGATTGTGGATTTCAGATTATAGAGCAGCTTATCAAGCACTGTGGTAACAGTCTACCAGTTTCTGAAGCAGTGGTCAAGACAGCAGCAGCAAATTTTAGATTTTATGGATCTGAAATCATGGAGCAGCTCATTAAGCACTGTGGTAGCCTTCTACCAGTCTCTGAAGAGGTGGTCAAGGCGGCAGCATGAAATTGTGAACAGCTTGCCATCCTTCTCCATGCTCCCCTCATTTTACAATCTCTTTGCAAAAGAAGGGCCCGGGATGGCCAATGCTTTTATACTATGTTCGCCTGTTAAATAAAACATTAGGATCATATAGATGATTCTGTATGTGTGCCAGCTTGCCACTAAGTCTCCAGTCCCAGTCTAGATTTTTCGGGGCTGCGGTCTTGTGGTATGACATAATATCATGATGTGGCCGTGCCAGCTCCCTGAAAAGGGATAGACCGTGTCAGCCAAGCGCCTACATGGCTAGCATCACATATAGCGGGATCCATTAGGCAAATAGAATATGACTTGACTTGACTTGACCCTGTCAGCGATCTGGAACCGTCCCGGAAGGACGCTGCGTAGTAACGGAAGGAACTGTCAAGAAGGAGAGTCCGAAGAGACAGAAAGAGGAAAATATAGAAGTAGACCTATCAATTCCCTTACAGACCATTAGTTAACTAGTTAACTAGACCTTGTGTTTAGTCATCACAGCTTCTTAACCCGTTACAAGCCTCTCAATCTTATGATCTTCAAGACTTCCAGGTCGTACAACTGGGAGGTAGACATGCCCGTAGGCTTAGCCATGATGACTGGTCTATCATGACTAGCCTGTTATCCATTTAGCGGTGTTGAACTATCGGGAGCATTCAAGAGCTTGACCCCCACTGACGAAGAACTCCAGTTGTGAGACACTCCCTCGTCCAGACACATCAACACTGCACGAATCCACAACCCCATCGTCGTCCCAGTGGAAATTCACCACACCACCACCCCGTAGCCTTAATCCCTCCACGCTACCTCCGCCCCAGGCAGCCGGAATAGCCGGGCCTAGAAGCACCCTCTGCACATCCGCATCACCACTCGCACGATCCAGATCTCTCACCAGCATCTGAACCACCGCGCCCACGAGACCAAAGTTCGCGTCAATCTGGAAGGGCGGACTCCCCCCGTACATATCCAGACCATTGTCGGCGAAATTATCTTGAATCGCCAGCGATAGCTCCGAGTACGCTTCATCAGTGTTGTTCAGCAGCCCCCAGCAAGCGCTACGCCACACCTTGCCCCAGCCGGTATTGGAGTCTTCGACTCCGGTGCCGCGGGAGTAGAGCGTGGTTTCGACGGCGTCGGTGATGGTCTTGTTGAACCCGTGAACCGCGGAAATGGCGTAGCCGGGGTACCAGCCGTAGAGATTGGACAGATGACGGTGGGTGTCGTTCTTGACGTCAATGTCGAGCTTCCATTCTTGGATCTGACCCCACGAGCCGATGTGGATGCCGGGGTCGAGGGTGGCGAATTTCGAGGAGATGGCAGCTTTAAAGGACGCGTCGTCATCCCCTGATGCTTCCCAGCCACGAAGGACGTGGTCGAAAACTTCCCAGATTAGTTGTTGGTAGTGAGTGCAGCCGAAGGTCTGGAGTGTCAGTCAGTGGTATGTAGAGCTTGAAGCTCGGTAGGGTCTTACCGTTGGCCCATGCTCGGGTGAATTGCAGGGGTTGACCACCAAGGTGCCATCTTTGAAGTATTCATCTTGCACGAGCTGAGATAGCCAGAACTGAGCTGTCCCTTTGAGAATGGGATAGCCGGTCTGGCGATACCAGGAGACGTCCTGAGAATAGTCAAAATGATCCCACACATGATGCGACAACCATGCATTTGTGGCCGGGTAATCGGCCCATTGTGCGACGTTCTTCATCCTATTTCCTATCAGTGCTGAACTTGACGGTCCAGGCCATGGGACTTACGCTGTATGTCCAAAAGTGTTCATCTCATCGTGCGTCACCCAACCTTCGGAGGTCCCATACAACAGCTCCGCTGTCTCAGCTCCCCGAGGCAACCATGTCTCAGCTATGTATGACCAGAGCGGCTCTGTCTGCTCTCCCAGTCCCGTTTGATCCACGGCCCAGTGGTTCATCTGTAGGTTGATATTGGCATGGTAGTCAGCGCTCCAGGCCGGCGAGTAGGCCTCCGTCCATAGTCCTTGTAAGTTGGGTGGCAACGATCCCGGTCGCGAGGAGGAGATGAATAGATAGCGGCCAAAGTCAAAGAGTAGGTTCTCAACGTATGGGTCTCCTGGCTGAGTATAGGACGAGAGAAGCTCAGTGGTCGGCTGGTCGGCTGAGCCATTGGGATCCGGAAGGTTTAATGTAAACTTGCCAAATACGTCTTGGAAATCCTTCACATGGGATGACTTGAGTACTGAGTAGGATTTCTTTGCGGCATCAGTGGCTGTCTTGAGGACCGTCGTGTACGGATCCTCCCCCTTGAATGAGAACCCTGCTTCAGCGTTCCCCTTGGTGGCGTCATAATTGGTCCCGGCAGCGAACACAAGCAACACATCCTTTTCTCCCTCGGGCACTTTGACAGTAGAAGAGGAGCAGAAATCAGAAGAGTTGGTGGACCCCGGAAGAACGACGGTCACCCTAGCATTGTAGATCATCCCGATCGAAGGATCTGTCTGACCATAGAGGCTGATGCTATTCCCATGGCAGGTGACGTTCGGGGCAGGAGACGTGAGTTGATTTTCCAGACCAAACGTAATCGCTGGCAGCGAAGAATTCGAGCTGAGTCGGTAAGCGCATACATTATCCGGATACGAGCAGAAGGCTTCCCGTTCAATGTACTTGTCCCCCGTGCTGAAATGATCCGAGTAGAGTGCCGATTCCAAGTCCAGGCTCCGACGGTAGCCGTTGACATTGCCCAAGTCGCCCAGGTCAATGGTCAAATTGGCCAGCACCTGATAAGATCCATAGTCGGGGAACTCTCCCAAAAGCGCAGAGACATTGCCGGTGCCATTTTGAAAGATCCACTCCCTGATTCCAGGCAGTGCGCCTGCTTTGGAGACATTTGGATTTCCGCCGGAATATGTCTGTCGCTATCGTTCAGTGCCGTTCTACCTTGAAGCGCTGACTCCAACAAACGGGGTGTCACGCACCGGATTTTCAAACGGTCCTCCACGCCACAACGAATCAACATTCAGATTGACAATTTCCTTGTCATAAGAACCGATGGGCATCGCTGTTTGGCAAGTCAGGATTCGATCGTGGAAAAGGCAGTTCTCGATGTTGCCTACCCCCGAGTCGTCCATTTCCCAGAGGAAACGCCGTCGTGATGATACTGCTGTAATTACCCGGGGAATCCGACCATAATGACTTGGCTGCTGCTAGGGGCACAGCCAGCGTATAGAAGACTGCTGATGGCCCGGAGACAATCATTCTGGGTCGCTTGTTTGTTTGACATCGGATTCCCAGGGGAGGGAGGCGTGGAATATATTGCCATGTTGTCAGGGTGGTGGGTTCCGGATGGCAGAATCGCTCCGTCCATTCAGACCGAGATGCGCCGGGCGTTCATTGGAGGACTTATTCGACGGGCGTTGCATTGGCGTGCAATACATACTGTGGCATGATGGAAAGAGGGGAAGCAACTAGTAGTGGGTGCATATGATGCGACCGGTGGATATAGGCTAAATGCGACATGTTACAGTTTACTAGCATTATTTTTAGCCGCCGCCTCGTTAGCCCTCTGCCACATCCGGATCCGACGCTCATGGCCAGCATTGAACACGTCCATCCACTCCTGCTCAAACGGAGGCAATACGCGCCCCGGCTCGCCCTCCTTGGGCTCGCCCGCCAACCGTCGGAGCGTCTCAAAGTACTCCGGGAAGTCAGGGTTGATGGTGGTGAACGCCGGACCGTCGCCCTTCACCGCGATCCGATCTTCTTCCCATCGGCGCTGTTCCTCCAGCGACGGCAATTGGGCTTTGCCAGCCAGCACTCTCGCGGCGGCGACGGCCTGCCATTCGAAGATCTTGAATGTCAATCCAGCGCCAACCTAGCCACCATTAGCTTTGCGGATCCAGGGGTGAAGTGGGGATTGCGGTACATACTCCTCCCACAAATACCAAGGAGGCATCGTTCTGGTGAAAAACATGCAGGTATAAGTCAGGGACACGGTTATTTCGGGTTGGGATATCCGGAAGATATGGCAGGGTCCAGGTGAAGCCGGTGCCGAGGATGATATAGTCCACGTCTGAAACCGAGGTTCCATCCTCGAAATACACCGTCCGCTCTCCGTTCTCACTGGACACACGCGCGATGGATGGTCGGCGCTCAATGGAAGGATGTCTGAAGGCCCAGTCTCCAAAGTAGGGATTGTACCGGCCACGAACCACCGAATAGATGGGGGAACGGGCAACCCCGATCAGACTGACTGCGGTATCTGCCGCAGAGACCGACGCTCCCACTGTTACAACTTTCTGGGGACTGTCAGCACTGCATCGGTAGCTCAAAGCCGTGGCCATACCTTGCCATGATAGCGTTCAGGACCACGATACTGCTTCGTGTGCAGGACATTCTCTGGGTACTTTTCGATGAAATTGGCCAGCCCTGGGATAGCGGGCACATAGGGCACCGAGAAGTGTCCTGAGGCGACCACGAGTGCATCAAATGTTTCACTCCACCAGTAATCCTGCCCATTGGACTGGCCCGCGCGCCGTAGAGTCAGCACCCACTTGTTAGTCTGGGGATCCTTGATCGCACGTTCCACGGTCGTGTTGTACTCTACAAGATCCTGGTAACCATTCCGATTCAACAGATCCTCGACGAACTGCCGAATCACTGTGTGATGACGGAACGGGGTGTCAGGGCCATGCAAGCCAATGGACATCTCAGAGCGGAGAGCTGGGATTGACTCCTTCGAATACTCCATGGTCGAAGCATCAACATTGGTGTGCAGGTTCGGATAAATATGGGAGTCTGTAAAACGATGTTGAGTCACTGCCGGTGCAAAGGCGGGCAGATGGGATGGGATGGCGATAGGAGCATCTGCCGTTCTGGCAGAGAGCTTATCGACATCCAGAGGGACATGTCGCTCATTTTCCCGCGACACCCTAGCCGAATTAATCACTATGAATGAGGTTGCGTAGTGGCAGCGATGGGAATTTACCAGCATCCACCGGCTTTCTCCTGTCTCTCAAACACCCGGACTCTATCAAACGCTTTCTCCTGCATCAAGGCGTCCACAGCAATGGCACCAGAGGGCCCAGTGCCAATGACAGCAACACTCTTGATGGGGGGCATATTCGTGACTCGAGACGGTGGGGATTATCAACGACTGAATAGTCACAGCGTCAATCGCAGGTTCAATCGATCAAGTTGTCCTCAATTAAAAGGTGATCGCTTGATGCCAGCCCTGGCGCCGATTGCGTCAGCACAGACCACTAACATAAGGGATGGGCGCGTGCCGCAGCACGAACAACACTCACTACTATCACTATCACTCTCGCTATTACTATCCCTTGTTTCGCTGTTTTTTAAGAGTGAAACCTGTCCATTGAGGGTATAAATCCACAAGCGTGGTTCGTCCTTTTTCTTCTCTTCTAATTTTCTTCACCCTCGGCCCTGCATCTCGTTGGTTAACTATTGTTCTTTAGTCAGCCGCATAAGCACCTTGATTGGCCGAAATTTCAATACCGAGGTTGCGGGGCGGCATTTGATGTGGGTCCACGGCCACAACATCAACCTTCTACCAATCAGCATGAAGCTGGGTTGCCGAAATGCGGCGTTCCAAGAGCAGACTCGGGCTCGGCAGCCAATGGCTAGGTCCCGTGCTGATGAGGAGCTCGAGGACCGCGCCCGGCAACCCCGCGGATGGCTTGGTGCATGACAATATGATTAGACTGACTCAAATGCTGCGACAGATCGAGTCTCCAATCGATCAGCATTTGGACTGCTGCCGTCTGGAACGATGGCGAGCGGGCGGCGAAAGATGCCCTCAAACGGACGGGAAGCCCAGTCCTCGACACCCGGTCGCATGCGCGGAGCACATCTCTTATGTACCTTCTCTACTCCGTATAGAGTGATCAATATATCTGCCTGTAAATCACATCTAATGCCCGTTATCATGTCTTGGGAGGCGCTACAGGCACACCAGCCAGGCCACACACCTTCTTCACTCTCTGTTTACCGTATTAGGAATAGCCTACTTTAAAAATCAGCACAAACCCGCCGCCTTTCATATTATAATGCCTAAGGCTCCAAGCACGCCTCAGGCTGCCAAGTACATAATTCACCTGAAGAAGTCCCTACGCAAGTCCCTACGTGAGTGTCTGGATGAGACTTTGAACGGGGCCTTATGCAGGGCTCTGTATTATGCCATATAGACGATTGTTTTGTATTCAATCCAGGGCCTACGTAGATAGAATCTGGTGTGCCTGTAGCCTTCTCGAACTTCTAACAAGTTCGAGCTTCTGAACGAGCCAATCACGATCACCTAGTCTGAAGCCGGAGTGATGAACACTCTGATCAACCCACCTTTATGTCTGGGAGCTCTATGAATAGGCTAGCCGGATGGAAACGAGCAGACAACATAGACAGCGACTCTGATGGCCGGCCATCACGCACCAAATCGATATATATAGGCAAGCCGCAGAACCGGTCCAGTGAAGGAACTGGAATAAGGCACTGCAGACACCGGTAACTGCTTCTCTCATTACCCTAGGCCAGGTTTCACAATCTTAAATCGACCACACACGACCGCCGTGGACCAGAAGACGACATAGATCAGGCTACAACTACACTTGCCGATTCGCTGCTCTCAGGGAGCCAGCATGAACACGCTCTGGGATTCCTTTGTGTTGGTGGTCATAACCCTAATCAGATACATATCCACGTTAGTGTCAGCCGTTTCAAGAGTTCGATTCCCCCGGTTAGTAAGTCCCAAATACAGCCCCCGGTTCAGTAGTCCTAATTTCTCTGCCTTCTCGCCCGTTTAGCCCCCATTCTTCTAATAGTGGGAAATTGCCATCTTGATGCGCGGGGAAGGTAGCATCGATATAATTCTTCATCAACCGCACCAATCCGAAGTCCATCTTCCCTCTTTCCTTCCCCATGAAGCTCCTTCCTTGACAAGGTGCTGCCTTCTCCGTCCTCGTTCGCGTTCTCGTTCTTCGTCTTCTCCTTTCTTTTCCTTTTATCTTCTTCTTCTTCCCCTCAACAGCCGTTTTGGTTTGACAGGTACGTCTTTTGGCGATATATCACTTCATCTCGTTCTGCTTTGCCCTGCATTGTGCCTTTTTCTACTTTTCCGATCCCCCCCCCCCCATCTTCCTCCCATGGAGGACCTCAGATAGCCCGTCTGTGTGTCCCTCTTCCTCGTACCCTTCTTCTCGTTCCCCCCCCTGTGGCTCATGCCACGTCCACTCGTGCCCGTGGTAAGGAGTTCCTGCAAAGGTTCGACTCCACACATCCCCCGGTGGCTGCGGCCATGTCTATTCCTTCAAAACCGAAGAAATCGGTTTGTTTTATAGAGACCACCACGGTCGTGGTGGCCAGTCGATGGATAGAGAGGTGGCGCGATATCCACGGGTGCTTATGGTGGTAAATTTTCCCTTTTTCTCTTTGGGCTTCTCTTGTTCTATGCCAGTCCTTTCTTTGATTTTGATGTATATTTTATTTTTTATCGTTTTTCTTTCAAGAATTGGCTATACCGGAGCCAAGTCTGAGCTCTTACTACTAAGGCCAGGTCACAGGTCGGGCGAGAGACGACATTGAACGGCTTTAACAGTGATCGGGCACCGTAGATACCACCAAATCAATTAGTTTCGGCTACCAACGAATGTCTAGCGCTGAACACCGCTGCGATACGATAGGTTTCACGCCCTCTTCGCTTTTCAACTTGATACCGGTATCCCGGGTGTCGGCGGGGCGACATTACTAACAAATGACTGCGATAAGAGACCGGCAGGCGTTTGGGATTGTTGGAGGAACTGGGTTTCTGTGTGGGCAGCAGGGGCTTGGAGAATTCAGCAACCACATCTTATCAGCAACAGTCATTAGCAGCTTCACGGTTTTACAAGAACAGCGACATACTACACAGCCAGTATGACAGAAACAAGCAAGTGACTAATATGGTGTTCGGTTAGCAACAACATTCTGTGATGCAACAGCGACTATCGATGAGACTCTACGATTGTTATAGCCCGCAGTGTGTTTTTAGTGAAGGGATCACAGGTGTTGGGGGATCCAGGGGAGGAAGTAATATCCCATTGATATCAGGAGGGGGGGTGGGGGGGGGCTTTGCCTTTCTGGCGGGTGTTTAGATGGTTGGGAAAAGCGCTATTGACTTTCTTATGTCTGAAGTCTGGTGTTTGGCCCTTTTTTGGCTGGGCTGGCAGGAGGTGGTGGCTGGGAAAAGTGCTTTTTGCATTATTCTCATGTCCTATTCTTATGCCTTTGCTTTCATGGGTGTGTTTTTGGGGGTTTTGTGCTATCTCCATGGAGATTTCTTCCTGTTGTTTAGGTCCGGCGTGGCAGTGGAATTTGTGTCATTAGTTAGGGGACCTGTGACTTTGAGTCACCCCGTGTCCCAGCCGCATTTGTTTGTATTGTCCAGGCCCGGCGCGGTCATGGGGTTTATGTTCTTAGCTAGGGGGTTGTGATTTCGTCAATGGTCACCCTTTACCCCACAACGTGCCTGGTCTTCATAGGATAGTACACTTCACACCACATTGAGGTGGGTATCACTATGATCTTGTTCCTACTATTGTGTCTGGGAAATTTTCCAGTGCAGTATCACCAGCGGTAACAAATCAGAGTGGAGAGTATTCTCTATGATCAATGTCAGAACACCATGACAATACGTCTCATACACAGACAGAGCGCGTTGAAAAGAAAAACACCAGATTTTAAATCCTCAAGACAAGTAGCCAGTCTTTGCAGCTGAATCTCGAATGAGGCGTTTCGTTAGACAGCCTTCCAGACTTGTCTTCTTTTGTCTTCTCTCTCATCTTGGCATGATGCACCAAAAACCGGTCTGACTAGGAGTCAAAGTCCACAAAACGTGTGGTTGTAGCCTGGCCAGTGTCCACAGTGGCCGTAGCGCCCCCCTAAGCAAATTAACGGAGCTATTAGAACAACGGACGGGATTGTCTGGTAGAGTGAATCCACTTCCGCCAACAAGTAAGATAGGCATACAACTGCTGGTATCGGGGGAATAGAAGAGTTATACATCAATCAATATGTGTAAGCTCATTGCTGAATACTACAGTAAAGCCTACGATTGGCATCCGTATCAGAGAAAAAAAAAAAAAGGCACATCCACGTATGATGAGTGAAGATACTATCCTAGCATAAGTTAGAGGACCAACACGATCAATCAATTGCCAAGCCACGCTTGGCAAAAGTGGAGAAGTAATTTCAGGGTCCAATCCTTCACCCAGTGTGGGGAAGACCAAATTAGCCTCACTTGGCCCTGGCCCGTATCTGTAACGTTAGGCTACCTATCTGGTCCTAGTTGGCCATCAAGGTTGTTGAGCTCCGACTTTGAGTGGAGTCGATCCTCTCCAGATGGCTACTTCTGACCTGGTCTACGGAATACTCGGAAGGAGAGGGTGGAGACTCAGCCATGATAACATGTCACTAACCAGGTTATGAAATCACCTGATAGTAGTGTCATTCCTAGATGAATCGAGATATTGTGAGAACCTTGATAGTCAGTAGGGGTTCTCTGGTAGCATCGGCTAAATGAAAATGAGACATTTGTAGGACCTTGCTGGTAGAGAAATGGGAGATTGGACAGTATAGCTTCAAAGAGAACCTTGATAGTTAAGAGCTATCAGCGCGAACAACATATAAAGACGACGAAGGCCGTCTCTTCTCTCACCATCCAACAGCAACATCAAAACACTCGATCAATCAATCAATCAATCAATCACTCTTCCAAACCCTCCAATTCCACAACTTCCATCAAAATGAAGTCCACCTTCGCCCTTTCCGCCCTCTTCGCCAGCGTGCTCGCCGCTGCAGCTCCCACCACGAGTGAATTCCAGCTCGTCATCAGCGGAGCTCAGTCCCGCGCCACCGAACTCAATGGCCGCGCCCTCATCAGCCAAGGCGACGCCTTCATTTTGGCCCCGGGCAGTGAACACGGCATCAACTTCACCGGCGGGGATGGCACTCTGGGCATCGAGAACGGCGACGTTGGTGAGTTTTGAAATCTTCCTAAACTTTTGTCGTTACCTTACCAGACCATGCTAAACTATTTCGCCTAGTCTACGTCGGCACCGACGGCCACGTCGACCTCAAGAGCACCAACGGTATCGCAGCGGGTGGTCTGACCGAGGGCTTCACTACCGGCAACAACAACGTCCTCGAGTGGGCCCAGGGAGATTTCTTCGCCTGCCCCCACGTCTCCCTGTATGCTGCGGGCCCTCCCACGTACATGATTTACGCCAGTCGCTCCGGTGCCACTCTCTCCGGCGATTGTATTCAGGTTGACCTTACCAAGACTGCTATCTAAGCTGTCGTGTTTGATCCTTGATTCTGGTGCTGTGTGTGTGGAAGCCGGGTCCTATAGATTGAACGTTTAACCGAGACTGTTCTTTTCAATTATAGTTTTTGTGTTTTTCCCAAGTTGCATCTAGAATCACTGAGCAGTAAAACAAGAAGCGTAGATCGAGGCATAGATATCTACCCAGACGATATTCAAGGATTAGTTTCTAAGGTCATTGTGAATGTTTGATACTTCCATATTGGATAGATTTACCTCCAAATCTCATTGTATGCTTATAAGCTGCATATCAGATTGTATGTCCGATCTTGCATATCATTGTGAAAATTTAGTTGTGTTTGCTGTGTTATCGACTTCTTCCTATACTCGTGGCTTTTGCGTTGTTTCAGTGCGAGATGTGGGATTCTTGGAATAGGCGTTTTGGCTTCGGATTTTTGCTTCAACGGGAGACGCCTACATAGCTAGCATCACATATAGCGGGCTCCATTAGGCTAATAGAAGATGACTTGACGTGACTAGGACAGATGACGTCTAACACTAATCATGTGGGATGACTGTTGGTTGCATAATGCCCCGATCAGTTTTATATGAATCTTGAAGACGGCGGCCCGGAAGCATATTTTTTATCCTCCACAAATATGAGGGCACGATTTACAATGGCTGCAGACCCCACGCCACCTGACGCGAGCACGGTTCCTTGGCCGGCCTAGTTCTTATCCGGAGGGACATTATGGATTTGGATGATGGGTCCCAGACCGTAGAGCTTTGAGTGCATAATTCTTCCCTGATCACGGGGCGCAACGGTTCCCCCACACATAGCACAAAGAATCAGCGTATCTGAAGGACTAGAGAAACGGGTATGGCGGTGTTGTTGGTATAGTTCCTTAACTCGGTCCGTCATGGCCCCAGCAAGTGGGTCCTGTGAGGATCGCAATAACCGTGGTGGGATATGAGCCATAATGGCACCGTGCACAGAGGCTAGGAGAATAACCGAGCAACCTGCCAAGTACCTGGTGCCAATGGCCAACGTGTCATGGAAAGAAACGGCTTGAACCTCAGCTATTGCAACCTCGATAATATCGTCCGGATCATCTCCTTGTTATAGATCGAAGTGTTCTAATGCGGACATTGTGGGGCACTATACGAATGAGCTACTACTTTTGTCTCAGAGTATTCAAGAAGGATGTTCTTAATTCAAAGCAAGTCCAGATCACCACTACTTATAGTGCCGCTCATGGACACTGATTTCGAAATCAGCGGACTACTCCTGGTATTTCAACGCAAAAAGTCTGGGGGCTCACTAACAAACAGGTGTCGTTTCAAGGCCGTTACCTACGCGAAGCATACAAATAACTGTGCATGACGATAAGGCACCCCGGTCAAGGCTCACCATCTGGCGGGTGATCTCTAAAGCGAAGCTGTCCCGTTTCTTGGTAATGTCGATGATTTGCAGAGCCTGCTGATCCTGCTCCTTCAGGATAATGTCCCTTTCTTGTTGCAACCTCATACGCCTTGGTTCCAGTTCGCTTATGATCTCCAGGACAACGTCAAACGTTCGCTGTGGATCTCGCTTGTAGAAGTCATGAAACTGCTCGGGAGTGAGGTCGCCGTGATCATAGTTTCTCCACTCAATAGACCGGACAGTTGTCGGATGCCCTGCCATGTGGATCAGAGTTCTGGGAGCTTTCTTTTACCATCTTAGCTAGTCGTTTCTTCGTTTGTGAATCGAAAGTTCGAGGGTGGGTCGGTGGCCGTTAAAGCATTGCTAGGAATGCAAGGTGGGGACTGCTGGTAGCGTAAGCAAACAGCTAGGTACCTACCTAGCTGCTTGCAGCACTAAGAAAGAATGAAGAAGGACGGTTGAGGCTGTGAGTAGGCTGTTCGACAAAAAAAGGAACTCCTGTTAGTGCTATCTTAACTCTAGAATTTCTAATGTGAAGAGGAGGAAGGGAAAAGGGAAAGGAAGGTGGGTACATGCTCGAGTAACACAGGTGAAAGTGAGGCAAACAGGACAAACAATGTGAGACAAGCACCGTGTGAAGACATGTAGAGCTGCTGTCGCCAATAGCATATGAGTATCTCTAACAGACTGATCGGCTCCTTTGCTGAGCAGGTAGCGAACCACATCCACATTACCAAGCTCAACTGCCGTGTGCAGTGGGCTGCCTAAAGGCATAAAGCATAGCATTGAGAAGGTAGAAGAGTCCTCAGGTATAGGAGTGTTCAAAGATGCGCCTCTTTCAATCAACAGTTCTAACACCTCAAACATATCAGATTTCCATTTCCGTTTTAGAGTATAATGAAGCAGCTGTCCATATTTAGTATCGCCGCCACGATCAAGCAGAAGGCGCATGATGGAAACCGGGGCATTTTGAACAGCCCATAAATGTGGAGTAACATCCAGGAACTTCGTTTGTTGGGATCAGCCCCGTGGTCCAGGAACTAGATAGTCATCGGTTCATCGTGTATGGCAGGACTTGAAGACGGTTAGAAAAGTGGTGAGAAAAGGTCTGATATCTGGGAGGAGTATCCTAGTGACTCACCCTAGGGCAGACGGCTCAGTGTTGCACATTGGCTCATTGATATCCCACCCCCTCTCAATCAAAAAGGCTAGTGCATTTTTGGATTTGCGTCTGGTCGCTTCCCAAGCATAGACTGAATGCATGGGGAATTCTCGATCCAGGAGCTCTTCCATGATGGGCACAGTATCTTGTTGGATGGCCTGGCCCATGATTACCCCAAAGTCGTTTATGTAGAAGTTCTCCGTTTCAGACGGCGCCGAATCAAGGAGCTCTCGGAACTGTTGGCTATCGTCACTGAGACATAACGCCCTCGCTCTTGCAAGGATCTCGCGTGGGGTTCGACCGGGAAGTTGGAAAATACTAGCTGGGTTCGGAAAGGGGGTCCGCAGAGGCGCAGATGGTGAGTCCATAGCGTCGTAGGGAAATCACAATGACAGTAACTCTACGAGGGGGAGAGTTGTCCAACAGCAGACTACCCACCCAAGCCCACCTGCATACCAGAGGGGGGTGGATTTGAACCATAGCCAAGGCTCGACACCCGCCAACACTACGGTATTTCCCCATGCACTCGCCTGGTACTGCCGAGACTAGGCCCATGACTTTCCTACTACACATGCCACCAGTTCTTGATTTACAATGGTTACAAACACGACGGCAACTGTGCACCCTACATGGTACCAAGGATCAAGGCAGGGTGTCTTTCAAGCTGCCTCCGGGAAGATTACATGTTACGCCCTACGAACATCAGAAAGACGTGGGTGGGGTAAAGGGTGACCATTGACGAAATCACAACCCCCTAGCTAAGAACATAAACCCCATGACCGCGCCGGGCCTGGATAATACAAACGAGTGTGGGTGGGACACGGGGTGACTCGAAGTCACAGGCCCCCTAACTAAGGACAGAACCAGACCTCAAACAACAGAACAAGAAAGGCAACCCCCAAAAAGGGAAGCAGAATAAAAAGAAATCTAAACATAAGAATAGACGAAACGACACCACCCCCCACAAGTAAAAAATATATAAAAAAAAAACTACCCTGCCCAAACCCACCAGTAAAACAACAACAACAACAACAACAACCCCCCTGGATATCAACGAGATATCAAACCCTCCCCCGGATCCCCCGACACCTGCGACCCCGTCGCTGAACAACCCGCCGAGCCGTTGACAATCACCGATCCATCGATAGCCGCTGTCGCATCGCAGACTGTGGTCGCTAACCGAACACCGCATTGGCTGCTTGCTTGATTCTGTCGTACTGTCCGTGTATGTCGCCGTTCGAGCACTCGTTCAAACCGTCAATAACCGTTGCCGAAATAAACGTGGTTGCCGATTCCCCGAGCCCCTGCTGCCCACACAGAAACCCAGTTCCTCCAACAACCCCAAACGCTTATCCCGGTCGTTTATTCGCTGTCGTTTGTCGGAAATGCCGTCCCGTCGACACCCGGGGTACCGTTATCAAGTCGAAAAAGCGGAAAAGGGCGTCGAACCTTTTATAACGTATCGCAGCGGTGTTCGGCGCTAGACAGTCGTTGGTAGCCGGTACTGATCGATTTGGCGGAGTCGGTGGTGCCTCGATCACCCATTGGGAGTTCGGTGTCGTCTCTCGCCCGACCTGTGACCTGGTCTCAGCAGTAAAGGGCCCCGGCTTGACTCCGGTACAGTCAAGTCGAGAGAAGAAAAGGTAAGAGATACAAAGGATAAGACATGCAGTCATAAGAGATATAAGGGATAACAGATACAGTGATAAGACATACAACGGATAACACATGCAGGCATAAGATATACATCAAGGATTGACAGGGAAGAGAAGAAGCCCGTTCAAGAAACTCGCAAGAAAACGAATGACTTACCAGCAGCACGCGTGGATGTCCCGCCACTTCACAATCCACCGACTCACCTCCAGGACGGTGGTGTCCTCTACGAACCGGACCGATTTCCTCGGTCTATTGGAAGGAGTGGACGTGCCCCGAAGGCGCACAGGACAGGGGAGGGAAGTGCCACGAGGCACCGAACGAGTGGACGTGGCCGAAGCCACACAACGAGAAGGGATGGCCGAAGCCGGAGACAATCGGGGAAGAGATGAACGAGCGGACGTGGCCGGAGCCACAGGAGGAGAGGGAATGGCCGAAGCCACAGAGGAACGAACTACAGGCAAACGAGAGGACGTGGCCGGAGCCACAGGACGACGACGAAGACAAGAACGAGTGGGCATGGCCGAAGCCACAGGGGGGGAATGGGGAACATAAGAATGGGGGGACGCGGTCGTAGCCGCACGACGAGGAATAAAAGAACGAGAGGATGTGGCCCGAGGAACCACGGCAGGACGAGTGCCCGAAGGACACTGATACAAACGAGGGGATGTGGCCCGAGGAACCACGCAGGGACAAGGAATACATGTGCCACCACGACGAGGCACGGAACGAGTGGACTTGGCCGGAGCCAAAAGGGGGTGTGAGGCGAAGAACCTTTTCAGGAACTCCGCTCCACGGAAACGAGAGGACGTGCCACAAGGCACAGGCAGACGAGTGGGGGAGGGGGAGGAAGGGAGGCGACGGGGCACGCGAGGCGTGGTGCTGGCAGGGGAACGAGGGGACGTGGCCGGAGCCACCGAGGAGCGAGGAACAGGCAAACGAGAGTTGGGCGAGACGCAAACGGGCTTGGGGATTGAACGAGAGGATGTGCTCACCGGGGGCACAGCAACAAGAGAACGGACGCCTTGGTAGGCGGGCAAAGGAGAGGCATGTCGGAGACCGACCGGAGCGGGGCGTCGCGAAGGATGTACCGGATCCTTCTGGGCGCGGGAGGGGAGAGAGGAGGAGAAGAAACGGGGGACAGAGAAAGGAGGCACACACAGACGGGCCATCTGTGGTCCTCCTGAGGGGGAGGCGGAAGAGGAAGGCATCGATAAATCGATATCAAAAAAGGGGGCTACAAGACAAGATAAAGGTGAACGCTGTAAGACGATCAGCTTATCAAGCACAAGTGGCAATTGGAGAGGAGAAGAAAAAGAGAAGAGGAAGAAGAAAAGAACAGGAGAGAAGAAGACGGCAGACAGGGAGAAACCAGAATGCGAGGGCCATGGCTGGTGGTGCAGGAAGGAGCGTTCATCGCGCAGCAGGAGGAAGGTGTGCCCTAATTGTGACGCCAGCAGCAGACAGTATACCGACATCACTCGAGAACTCCACACCCGTACACTCACGACAATCAACACGCGGTACGTATAACATCGTGGTGCAGGCTCTATGAGTTGGGAGTATTTGCTGACCCCCTCCAGGCAGTAGGCACAGGCTGCACCGGTTCATTCACGACAAGCAGCTGCAGACGACGACACCAACCTACGCAGGGCCCAACGCCTCGGGATGCCAGGTTCCCGGTATACAAAGGAATTGCAGAATGTTAAATCAAGGTCTTCCCCATGCCCACTATCGAGACGGAAGAAAGCGTGATTGTAAAGAAAAGCAACGCTACCTTCGCATCCCGTCCCTTTGTGATGTCGCAGGACGCACCCCAAAACAGTGAGTGTTGGTCCATAGTCCTACCGAGAGACTAGTTCACCGACCAGTATCTGACCAACGGATATGCCTGAAACCAATTTACATACAGTATTGGGGGTGAGCATAGTAAGAGGCAGTATAGCATATGCCAGGGTGGCTCAGTGGTTTTGCTGACAGATAGCACGGGTCTGTTTAACTTGGAAGGTTATGGCTCCACAGAATGCTCAGTAAGTTCTCGGGATTTCTTGTTCTTATTAGATATCAGACTCTGAATCGGTCCAACTGTGTAGGAGTGATGGAGCGGTTCAATGCTGATACACAATGACAAGCTTGACAAGTCCCTCGGAGTAACGATGCTTCACCATGGGGCACCCAGAGGTCCATTGTTCCGGTGCCTAAAATTCCCTGTCACTTCTAGAGGCATTTCGATATTGGCTTCATGTCATGATCTATAACCCCGTCCAAAGATATGAGCCATACAAGTCAACATCCCGAGCACAACATTTCAACTCTGGTCACGGTCATACACCACCATGCTGGACGAATTTTAGAATATTTGCGTGTCCGAAGATAGTCTTGGTGACAAAGTGTCGTCGCCATATGGTACTGACAACCCCTGGCTATTCCCGAAGCGACTTGCCGATCCAGAAGCCCGAATCATCCAGTCTCAGCATATTGGTCAGGACGATGAGGGTATCGTACTCACGTTCAAACATGGAGGAAGAGATCTGTGTCTGAAGGTAGAAAATTCACACCTATTCTCACTCTTTCATCACCCTAGTCGGATGATGTATTTATCTCAAAGATTGAAAACACCCCGCGGAGTTTCGCTCTATCAGCCGGAGAACCGAAAGATGATCTGGCCCTACATCCGGGAATGTCGCTTGCCTGAGCGATCTCGATTTGAATGAAACCTGGCCTGTGCGATTTCTGGCAGGATTTGCTCACCAGATAGCCAGATATCTGTCTCAAAACCGTGTGCCACCACTTGAATTGTGAAGATCCCTACCATACGGTCTTGCGGTGGACGATAGTAGAGGACTTTCTCCTTCTCCGACAACGGCCGACCTCGCGCAGATTCGGTTGAACTTCAATATTGCAAAGCGAGCCAGGTTTTTTCCGAGAGACCTTACAATGAGGAACTATAAGGGGGCGTTCTTGGTTGACCTCTAATCTTTGATAACTCATCCATTCATAAAACCTTGGTCGGCTGGGTTCTTAGTTGAACGTTTTTACATCCTTAACATCAAATATGACCCCGAGCTGGATGATCGTTACACACATTCTCGATATTCTGTTTCTGGTTTTCAAACCAAGCTGAGTGAGCCCTTGAATAATTCATTTGATGCTCTTAGTAATTCTCGATTAATATACATAGCAGTGTGACAATTATATCGAGATTGTCTCCGGAGGCCATGACTGCAAATTATATATGTAAACGGCGGCTCATTTCCAATCTAAACCCTCCTACAGATCCTCACATCCATCACAACCATCGTAGATTCATTATGCGAAGAACTTATTTCCGTTCTGTTCCGGCAGATCAGCACCCTCGTAGTGCTTCCCCCCCATAGAGCAGTAGTAACTGATGAGTAGTGCACGGCACTGCTTGGCCTCTCTCCAATCCATACACCAATTGACAAACACCAGCTACAGACATGAGCACTTTAAAGTCGGTCCAGGGGATTGACAAATGAGCCCATAGAGTACTACAAGTCATCCTTATACTAAAAAGAACCTCTCTCATATGATTACATGATATCCAAATCACAAGATCCCAACTTCTATAAATTTAATGATTCCCGTGAGGTTCACGAACCCACTCTCCAGAACCATATAACCCAACGTATCCCACGAGAACTCCTGTCAAGTTCATCACATCGGAGTGGCCAAAATCCTTGACAACGACCATTCCATCGAGGCTTTCCCATCTTGTTCGTAATGTGCGGTGCAAGGGCAACCCGCCTGGCACCTGCCGGTTGCAGTGGTTGTTCTACGCACCTTGTAAAGCCACGAACCCTGGCGGGGGGGGGCCGGTTTTTTTTTCGCGTGTTCTTAGCTAGCTGATCATATCTGAATGAAATGAACCATTTATTTGCTATGTTCTTTGCCAAAGACGATAGACCCGACGGTGATGAACGCACACAGCCGTCACGTTAGCGCTGGGAGTCTTTCAGCAATGCCCGGCACAAAGCCACTAGTCTCATTGAAGAATAAGCAGCGTTGTTCTTTTTTGATGGCCCATTTGTGATCCCTTGGCTCATAGTCGACTGGAGAATACAGAAATGTTACTCGACTGCTGATCCGGTCATTTTGATGAATTTATAGGTGTTTATAAGACCCTTACTATAGTATGTAAATTGTGCTGGGCTTTGGTGCGTCTCTTAGTGGTGGAAGAACACATGGAGATTCTCGAAGCTGTGAATGATATGGATGGTCGATATGATACTTCTACATAGTAGGGAAGGACTGTTCCTACACTTGGGGCACCATCACCTTTTCACTGTCGATAAGTATTCAATCCAGAAGGGACTGTTCTATGTGGACTCCTAATTCAATCGCCAAGGCCTCGGGAATTCCCACAAGAACCACTCCGAGGTCTGCAACAACGGGAGAAAGAAAAGTGGTGAGACCCCACCGAACGTAACGGCTGCTTTATTCTGTGACCATGGTCGATGCGTTCATCAGGGTTAGAGGAGGGTTAGGACACGTTCAATTGGCCCAATCAGACGAAATTAGCAACCCAAATATCTGTAGCCCTAACTCCTTTCCAGCCTTCCTGTATATCATCCAGACTCACATCTTTAACTTACTCCTCTACTTCATTTTCAATCAGGAAGAAAGACAAGCTGAGACTTCTCACTCATTATCTATCTAACAATTTTCCCCTATATCGCAAGCGGGTATCACTCTCCAGTTGCCACCCAGCAGCTAGAATCAACTTGGTAGGCTGCTGTGACCCCAGTACTGTGCGAATATATGGGTTACTATAAGTCCACGTACGAAACTGAGTTATTCAGGAAGCAGACACAAGACCCTGATATACTCTGCTCAAAAGATTTCTAACATTTCCCAGTCTTTTTTTTTTTTCCACAAAAGGCAGATATCGTAATGAAATCGAGAAACCATCGATCCGGGAACTTCTGTCTCCGCAGATGAAGTATACAAGTATGAGACTACCAACTTGGGGATGGAGTGCTGAATGTTCCGTGAAGCTGGAGTGGAGTGGGGTGGCTATAAATTATACACCCAGCTATACGAGAATATACTTGATAAGCCTACCGTACATGCAGATCTAGGGTATAAGATGACCAACTATAATATACTGACATCAGACCCGCAGACATTGAAGATCGACACTGGAGATGATGGATGTTTCAACCACGCCTTGCACGACAAGCAAGTATATCGAACCATGCAGGAGAATCAGATTTTACAGAGCAATAAGACTCGACAACTGGCTAATTACTTGTATATTGTTAAAACTTATGTTTGATTATCGTGTTGTTGTCATGCTATTGACTTGTTCATGTATGTGTAGCTTTTTTATTGCCCCATACGATGTGCCTTGGGAGTACCCTAGGCGCACCACAGGAGGTCGTAGATGTTGATAATGCCGACGATGATATTCTGCATTTGCCCTGCGATGCTTTCCGCCTTGCGTATCATCTCGACCAAGTCCTTGACACCCTCGTTTCCTTCCGTCTGAGGGGGTGTAGACATTGTGTATGAAGACCTTGACCCGCTCCGCGGTCGCTATACAGACTGTCGAGACGTTTTGACGGTAGTATGCCACAGACCCTACCGCACATGCCTGCATATCTTGGACTTCGCTAGCCTTTTTCCTTGCGCTGTATTTTTCTTGGCGTTTCTTGGACGGCGGAGTGCGTGTCTTGGATCGTTGATTCGGTGTCGGGTGAGGTAGGTTTGACCGGTGCTGTACTTAGCGGCTTGCGGAGGAGCCGTCGTCCCCAGACTTGCGCAGGCAGGATAGCAGAGTGCGTGGCTTGATGTCGGCACAAAGGCCTGAGATTCTTGCCTGTGGTGTGCTGGGGGTCTTCCACGGGCATGTAGTGGCTGGGCCCCAGATATGTATCTGAGAGCTCGCACTTCTTGGCAGCCAGGGGCGCAAGCTAAGTCAAATAAAGGGCATGCAAGAGGCTCCTGGCATGTATCTTTCGACAGATCACTCATCGGCCTGTGTGGAGCTGAAATATTGATTCCTTCGCAATCTGGAATTGGAATGCGGGTGCCACCTTTGCTTCTTATTCCGCCCAAAGGAGTAGTCAATGAGGCCATGGCGCACTGTCGGAGCTATCACGCCTGTGACCCTGATCCCTAGCGATCAGGGGATCTATTCGGAGCCCCCAGCGCCGTCGGTGGTGGTTTGGCCCGTGTAGCATCGGGTCGTGGAGTTGCTGTCGTCTGAGCTTGCTTCATTGCTGGCCTGGGGTGCTCGCGGGGGTCGGCCGCGCGTAGAATGCCTGCTCGGGGCACGTTCAGGGGTCTGATGGTGGACGCGTCGATCTGGCATGAATACTCGTTGTTGCCCGCGATTGGGATCGTCTATCTGACAAGAGGTAGAAGATGCAAAGACGAGACCAAAGCCAGCGATTCGGAGGGAGGAGGCAGCGGGAGAACAATATATAGACATGTACAGAAAAATATCTACAGACCAGATATTGACGACATTGGAGATCAGCCCATTAGCCCGCCCAGAACTACTCGACCAACGCCGGCGACTTCGTTCTTGGCCTGATGGCGACTGGCATCCTCGAACTCGCGAATGATTCCCGCGACCATGATCTTGCGGATTTTCGCATCCGCCTTGGAGAACATCTCCCCTAATGCCACGCTGCACACCGAGGGGGTGAAAACCAACGACACGAGTCGTGTGTAACAATCAATGAGGACATCACACAGCGTGACAAAGGTTTCAAAGTAGTCCGGCTCAAACGGCAGTAACGGGGTCAGAAGATATGAGTACTCCTCCCCGGGGAGGAGCTCCGAGGCCTCCGTGTGTGGAAATGAAATTGTTGTTGCCGTGTTGGCCGAGTTCCCTGCCATCGCTTTCAGATCCGACGGATCGCTGGATTGCATGGGCAAACCAATCTCTGTGGCCGAGCTGGCGCGGCGCGCCTTGGTACCGGCGTGTGCGGCTCGTTTGAACATTTGGGGAATACGGGCTCGGGCGAGAGTGGATGAGGATGTGCCGTCTGGGGGATGAACTTGTTGGAAGGCCTCAAATTCAATTAGGAGAGTGTTAAGGGCGCGGAGAAATTCGACAGGCGTGGTGCTAACATCGAGGATGGGCGGAAGGGAGAGGCCCAGGAGAAGGTAGTTGATGGCACGACGGGCGAGTTTGCGCGGTTCGAAGTACGGGAGGCGACCGATGTCGCTGCGGGAGAAATGAACAGTATTAAACCAGTAGATACGGCCCTCGTGCGCCTTGCGTAGGTAGCCAAGGGTGGAAATCCGCTTCGCGGCCATGTCATGGATGTGTTGGTAGATTGCGGCGGCGCTCTGGGGCCCAAGCGATCCACCACTCGTCAATGGGGGTGGAATGGATCCCATCGCGGCATCATGGGTGATGCTGGATTTGGTGTCCCTGCGCGAGAGGCTAGGGGCAAAGGTGGAAGAAATCATGTTGGACATGGTTGCGTGGCAGAAGGGGTGCCTGCCCCTGGCAAAGAAAAGGGTGTGGAGGGAGAGAGAGAGACGGAGAGGAAGACAGAGAGCGACAGACGGAGAGCGACAGACAGAGGTTCCCGAGCCCACGGAGGGTCATGTGAGTAGAGTCAGGTGATACGATCAGGTGACCGGTGGGGAGTGCGGGGTCGGGTCGGAACAACCGATCCTCCGGCTGGCTTCTGCAGCCAAGACGAGCGTTCGCAGAAAGTTCATCTTGCTATGTATTCACCACAAGATTTGGGATCCACGGGATTTCACAAGCATGCTAGCTGAATATTCTTGCTGCAAAGGTTGCCTTGGCTTGACCGGTCACGCGTGACACCGCTCGCCATACGTTACGTGGTTGTACTACATGTCGTTCGCTTTACTTACCGTGTTGGTCTTCTCCAGACCTCCGCGTCAGTGATTTGTCTTTCCTCCCCCGGATTTGGAGTTCTCGATAGTAGCACCAAAAAATCGTACATTGAACAGCCGTCTCGTCAACTACATACAGCATATGTATACCAAAAATTGCTTCACAGCTGTCCGGGACCTAGTCAGTCGCAGTGAAATAGCGCTTGAACCGATCCGTCCGGGTGAGGCGCAGCTCCACAATGACCGAGTGGCAGCTCATCAAGAGACTCGGGAAACGAACGGTCCAGAAATTCAGGTATCCTTCAGGCAAGCCGCCGATATGGGCTTTGAGATGCTCCGGCATGTCATTGTAGTGGTTGCGTTTGTTCCGGAGGGCTCGGAGCAAGTCGAGCATCTTCGATCCGGTGTACTTGCGCTGCTTGCCGAGGTTGTCCTTGAAGTCGCGCGGGAGCAGTCGTAGGAAGTCCATGTCCGGACCCATCACCCGCTGAGCCACCGACTCCAGAGTCAGAAGGGCGTCTGACGGAGGATCGCGGGGTTCAAATTCAAAGTGATCCGAGACGTCGCAAAGGAAACTAAGGCGGTCAGATGGCGGCCAGAAGAACGGGTGCGTCAGAACGGCGCTGGCGTCCGGCCGTCGTCGAGGGTCCAGCGACAACATCGACTGGATCAGGTCTTCAGCCTCGTAGGCGTAGTCGCCCAGACGCTGCAGCTCATCGAGATTGTAATTGCCCTTGACGATATTGGCCTCGCGCATGAACTTGCCATTTTTGTCAAAGGGATGGCAGCCTCGCGTGAGAACGTAGTAGAAAACACAGCCCAAAGAGAAGATGTCGATGGCCCGGGTTGCTCGCCGGTTCGTCTGGGGGTCCACGACGGCGGGTTCGGATGATTCAGTGTGCTGCGACTCACTGCCCTGCATAGCCGGGCTCATGTCATCGTCGACCAGCAACTCGGGGGCCCGCCAACCGGAGGTACCAGCCGCGTGTGCCGTGGTTGCGCGGAATGAGCTTTGATTATCCTCAAGTTTCTTGCACAGGCCGAAATCCGAGATCAACAGCCGTAAAGAGCCCGAACCCGTACGCCCCCGGGGCATTGCCGCCAGAATGTTCTGTGGTTTGAGATCGCGGTGCACAATCTTCAAAGAATGAAGGTACCGAACACCCGCCATGATTTGGCGCAGAACATCAGGCATGTTCAAACCGCCCTGAACCAATTGGGGGAAATCTGACGGACGTTCTACGACATCCTGCAATGAAGCTGGGCACAACTCCAGGGCGATATAAAGGAAGCCGGCTGCCTGCTCCCGACAGTAATACCGGATGACATTGCCGTGGTCATCACTCTCCTGCAACAGACCGACTTCATGGGACGCGATATCGTAGAATTCCACCAGCATACGCTTGACAGCCACGTCTCGTCCATCAAATGAGCCCTGATATACCACAGTTCCATGACTTCCATGACCCAGAACACGGTCAGTAAATACCCTCAGACGGCCAATTTGAACAACACCATCCATTTCCAAGATCTCTTGGGACACTGTCCGAGTTAATTGTACTCCGGGTTCCAGGCGAGACGGTGGCTGGTGAGAGTTTGCTGCGTCAGCAACGCGATCAATGGGGTCTCTAGATTCACTATCGCTAGGCTTTTTGCCTCGTCTATGGTTCTTCCCCCCACGACGGCCACGGCGGGCTTTTTTCTTCGGTTTATCACCGTCTTGCAGATTGAGGTCGTCGATATCATCGTCAGCGTCTGGGGCTTCTGATGGTTCCCGGATGCGCACTCGCGGAGTGGTGTCGGGGGCAAGGGAGTTCTGGGATTTCTTGGGCCTTGGCGTTGTATCCCGGTCCTGGTGTTGCTCTTCCGCGACATTGACGTCGATAGTCATGTTTGCTATGGAGTGGTTGGGGCTAATGTCGCGGTTCAGGTGAGGGCCTTCGACAACCGGAGTCGACGGGGTAGACAAAGGTGGCTGGCCATACGACGCCATAATATTTTTCAAATCCAGTTTCTGCTTGGCAAGTTCCTGGATGTGATGGGAATTGAACCATATGAAAGTGCCAAAAAAGAGCAGTATGAGCGTCACAAAAATGTCAACGGCATTATCCCAACCCTTGCGAATGATAGTGCTGTGTCGTAGAGCAGGGGGAAGGGCCAGGTCCGACGAACTATATATCAACTCCCGGGGCGTGTCGTCAGCTGGATCAACAGAAGAGGAGCCGGAAATGCTGGGGATATGACGGCGGATGATCCGAGGGCTGTTCAAAGAATGAACACCCGCCAATGCATCTTGTTGCTGCCTCATGTTTAAACTTGTCAGTGGCTGGCCATGGCGGAGGTAGTCTTTCTCATAGCATTGTGCCATCTTGGCTCTTCCGGTCACCAGCGGATAAGTCTCCTCCGACATCGCATACCAACCACCACCCTCGGTACAATCGATGAACACTCGTTCGTCACGGTCGTCCAGCGAGCCATAGTCGGGGTCAGGAGGTTGCAATGGTTGCGAGAGCACGATGAGATGAGTAGGCTCTTTGGATGAATCAACACTGATCGGGCGAACAACATCGAAGACGCGGACCACTGGGCTTGAGAATCGCTGGGTGTATCGTGGTCGGTCCATTCGAGAATGATCAAAGCCCAGAACCACTCCATCATGCATACTGTAGATATGGCTTTCATCCATTGTGCGGATATATTGGCTCTGAAGGTCCATATCACGGTTGTTGGCTGTCCATTCCGAGTATTTAAGGGTGCAGATCGGATCTCCGGTTTCGGTATTTTGGATGGCCACTGTATATTCAACTCGGCCGAGGACCAGCGTCCCAGAGGGCGATTCACAATCTTCCATATCCACGCCCAGACCATCGACCTTTCGACACTCCTGACCCGAGGGAATGGGACCTCTGGAGCTAAACACCCGTAGGATAGTTCCCGTGCGGGCATCGATGGTATAAAGGGTTGTCTCTTTTCGAGCGGTGTAAGTGACGGCAGGGTCATTTCCTGAGTAGGGTGTTTCATCGACCAACTCCTTCACTGTCAACCCTAATTTTTGGAGACCGGTATCCGGCCCGGAACTGTAGATGTAGAGACTTCCCCCCTGGCTCGGCTCGACGATCCAGATAAAATCATCCTCTGGTTGTGTACGGTCAAAGCTGGAGCGATTGGCTCGATGGTAGATGCTCTCGACCATGGGGCTGCTCGGGACCTCGAGGGCCCAAAGGG
Source organism: Aspergillus carbonarius ITEM 5010 (assembly GCA_001990825.1). Classification (NCBI taxonomy): domain Eukaryota; kingdom Fungi; phylum Ascomycota; class Eurotiomycetes; order Eurotiales; family Aspergillaceae; genus Aspergillus; species Aspergillus carbonarius. Next base: position 417,675 of record KV907502.1, on the reverse strand, counting down.
CCGTGCCGGTCTTGCGGTCGCGTGCGTGAATAGAACCATCAACGGTCGCCAGCAGGACAAAGTCCTCAACCTCCCAATCCTGCAAGGACCGCGCGTGCAGCTGCGGATCCAGGCCAGCAGAAGAGCTGCTGACCTGGGCAGGAGGGGCTCGAACGGCGCGGCCAGAGCCCGCCAGAGCCAGGGTTGCTAGGGCGCTCGCATCGTTGGATTTCACGTTGAAGGAGGGAGGGGAATCGATGCCCGAGGTGAAACCGGTTGGTCGGAGCGGAACGGAAACGGTGGAAGCGAGGTCATGGTGCGGTTCATGCCACTGCTGCGGAGTAGCAAAAACGGGAAGCAGAAGAAAGGCGACACTGGCAGGGAGGGTCGACCGGGCGCCAGGCAGCCGCCACCGCATGGTGAGGAACTCCAATAGGACCAAGTGGACCGGATGGAGTGAGAGACCGGATGGAGGGAAATCCGACGATGGCACGGGGGCGTGTCATCAATTGATGGATGGGGGAGGGAGGAGGGGAGGAGGGGAGGAAGAGAGGAGAATGAAAGAATGGATGGAGTGAGCGGGACCGGAAAGTGAAATACTGGATGACGTGGAGTTGTTGGTCGGGAAGTGGAAATCAGGGGGGAGAAAAAGTCTGCTGCGGGTGCGCTTCGCGTCATGCAGTCAGGTGACGGGCGGGGCCGGCGGCTGACGGCTGGCCGAATCAACTGACAAAACCCGCCCAGCCAGCACGTTCGGCCATCGGGGGAAGCGCCTAGAACCCCCAGGCAACCTACATATACTATATAGTACTAGTCGGATTCGGAAGATCTTCAGTTCCGACCCGCCCCCGGCGATGGGAAAGTTCCGGAATTCCACGGTCGAGCAGCACAAGGTTCTCCTGCGGATGGCTGTCCGATCAAAACAATGGAGATCCCAAGCGGAGTCGCCTCGGTGGCTAGGAGCATGATTCGTAGGACGTTTACCCATGAAAGACTAGATCCACAGCAGCACTCACTGCAAGTATGATCGTGCAGAGACGTACAGATCAAAGGCTCGGAATTCCCGAAACACATCCTGCAGGCTACAGTATTCCCAATACACGCAGTCACGTAAGGTCATAAGTGACGTTATACAAAACCCGCACACGCGGATCTAGAAGATTTGGTCGACTATAGTAGTAAACTAATATCAGACCAAATGTGCCCTACAACGTTGCTAAATTCATGTTACAAGTAGGCCGGCTCCGGCATTTCGCCAGATGGGATTACTAGATCCTGAACTAGAGCCCGAGCCTGGCCACAAACATCTACTAAAGCTAACGGGTATTTGGGATTGAATACTCGGGATGTTACATCGGTACCCCACCACCCCTTAAAAGGATCACGCACACAAGCATAACAAATAACACGGAGCATAGTAGTATATATGAGACACAGTAGTACTCAAATACAAGGAGTAAAAGGATGAACCTAAGGTCAATGACTGATTAGTTACTACTAGTTGTCATCCAAACAAAGACCGTGGTGGTGTTGTATATTTTGCTGCGTGCTAATCAACCGATCCCTATACGCGTGGCTTCATTCCATAGCCGCACACGCAGATCTGGGGATAAACCGCAATACAGCCGTAGAGGCACGATATAAGATGGAAAGACAGGGCACATGGGACCCCTATTAAGGCAGTATCTTGATTGAGATCCCATGCCTCCCAGTATTCCCAGCGGTGGCAACCCCCGAAACAACCTCCCAGGTCGACAGCGGAACGCATGATCTGGACGATTCTTGACCGGGAGCACCGCCCCTGGAAAGAAGGACAGGCTGTCAGCATGCTCCTTCTGCACGTCTCAGGAGCCTACGGCAATGGCTTGCATACATGCCTGCTGCATAACCTCAAAAAAGTCCGCTTAGATCATTTTGCCCCGATCCAGGGGCCTCTTCGAAGGACAGAACCACACAGATCAAGATGCAACGCTATGTAAAGGCACCCATCTCGCCGATCATATTTCTTGTATTCAATACCCCCTACTGAGGGGATGTGTATCCTCTGATCCGCTAGGAAAGTCTGAGGCCTTTGGCTGGGTTAACGATGTTTGTATCATGGCAATTTCGCGCACCTACGCTACTAACAAGTAGCTACTCGAAAAATCCCTGAGTAAGGCAAAGCAGGGCCCCGACGGCACGTGTCGAAGTTCGCTCTTGACGAACTCCAACCATATACTCTAGTTTCAAGATCCTCAAGCCCCCGAGATCGACCCTAAAGTTCCCGAAAAAGCGCCGCCAGAGTAAGACGATACATGGGAGGTCCCAGACGAGTAGGGGAGCCATGATGGGTTCCCTGTAGTGGGCCCCAGATCGACAGGAGAAATTCTTGTCCAGCCCTCTAAATCCGCCCAATATCTGGGGCTGTTGATTGATTAAACCCTCTCGTTCGATCTCCACCGCCCTGTCGACGACTATGTTCCTAACCTTGAGGATGGCGTAAAGTTGTTCCAGTATGTTAACGGCAAATTTCAGTAACTTGATAGCATCGTCGCGGGAGACACGGCCTGGTATTACCTCGCTTGCGGTAGAACGACTCCGCTCCGGCGGACGGTGGACACCTTTTTTGTGATCGTGGCTCTATCATTCAGCGGATTGTACCCACCACTTGCGGATATTCTGCCGTTTGCTACCCCATCACTTTTTCCTCAGGCCCCCCGGTTCTGCTGTAAAGCGACTAGTACTTAGGCTTTATATTTTTACATTTATGCACTCGTTCTCTACACCCTCAATTGAACGCAAATTCCAACAGGCTAAGGTGGTTAATTCACATGTTTCCTAACCGTGTAAAGTATGGCCCTGATTCGATACCCTCCACTCAGTAGGTTCTGTGACGGTCTCTAGGGGGTATTTCCACCTGTTTCATTCTTTTGGTAGGCAGCCTCCTCGTGGAACAATCCCTTATTATTGTTGATTACACCCTTCATCACGGATGACGAAGAACAAGAGATCCAACCTGGCTCTGTTAGAGCCTTGGCAATGAATTCCTGCTTGGTCATCTTTCTGCTGTCCACGAGCGCTTTATTCTCTATCTTCTCCAAGGCTTTATCATACTTATCTAACTCATTTACCTTCTATTCTGCAAACGTCTGAAGCTTTTCTGTATGATTAAATATCTTCTCACACCTTACCTATTTAATAGCTCTTAAATAACAGTATAGTTATATAAAAGAAAAACTGTAATGGTTATTAAATCCAGATAAGAGGAGCATATACAGTCATATAACTCCGGAGGTTTATGTTTACTTGATTAGACTAGAGAGCTTTCTCTTATTATACTCTAATATTCTTGCTTCTTTTTTTTTCAGGATATATATGAAAATATTAAAATATTTAAAGTATCAGGTTGCAATCTCAGGCAGCTCGTCGCTGGTATAATCTCATATACTATTAACAGACCTGTCTTGAAAAAACCACTACAGCGCCGAGCCAAACAGCTGGGCGGGTCTAATGTAAGACCATTCAAAGTCTACTATTTTAATAACAGTGAGATCTTACCTGCTACGGATAATTAGATTTGCCGGGCCAAGGTCATTACAAATCAGCTTAAACTTATAACAGTTATATTTTATATTAACCAAATCAGATATCAGAAACTTGAGAATCTTGAATACCAGATATTTATTTTTAATATTATAAAAACCAACAGTTAAGTTCAGCTGCTGAACAAGCTGCTTCCAGTCCTGCCCGGTAATATATTAGAAATATTCAGTCATTATTACAAACCCCTGGACTCAGTCATTTAAACACCATTTACTTAGTCAACCCGCTAGATCAGTCAAATATTTTTAAAAAAAAAAGAGAAAAAAAAATAACAAAACATACTAAAAGTGTCAACTCCTCCATTCTGTCAGATACTATGCATCTTGAAAGTTAAAAACTATAACAGTGTAGGACATTAGACTTCTGCCTGTAGTAATACCAGACTGCCAATTCAGTTAAGATTAAGTTTGAAAAGCTGAAGTAAAAAATCTGCTAACTGTCTGTAAATAACATTTATATTACAATCACTGATATCATCTCTTATAACTCTATTAGGACGTTCAGTATTAGGACCCTGAAGAAGATCACTAAGGCTTATACCATCAATAAAATCTATTATAATAAACGGGCCCAGACTAAATAGATTACTGGCCGCGGGACTCTATGCCCAGACTCTTGAAACAGAAATAGTAGTCCGATCACAGATAAAACCTAGAGCTATAACCTCTATAACTACCTTCTTATCAGTATATTTATCACAAACCATTCTTACATGAAGAAAACAAACTATCCAGACAGTACTATCACTGAAAACTATTTTTATACCGGCATTAAATACACTATAATAAAAAGTACTGTCAAGTTGACAAGGAAGATTATCCAAATAGAAAGTTGATATATACTGGCAGAGATAGCCTGTTCAGTAAGACTCATTCACCTTATCAACCTAAAGTTGACCTTGCATCTCGTGAACGAGATCAATAAGTGCGTTAGTATCCAGGCTGTCAGAGAAGGCTTCAATTAATATTAGGATAAGCACTAGGGGAGATGCAACTTGGGTGAGGCAAGGAGCTGGCCGAGAGAAGGGGGCTGACTTGTTTTATACATGATTGGGCGGCTCGAGCTTTGCGTACGCACCTGAGGTGTCACAATATTTCTCTTAGGGCCGCATTCATCGCGATATGATCCCACGCGCACCTAGCTACATGGGATCAATGATCTGAACCTTCCACCAATGAATTTAAACCCCTGCAGCCACTAAACGGCAGTAATTGGCCTGAATCTTTTATGACATTGACAAAGTGACGATAAAGACACTGAAACGGTTTGTGGATCTTGCTAAGCAGAAGGAGTATTGGATATGATATCTGTTAGAATCTAGCCACCTTCTACTCCTCTTGCCGGGGAGCACTTTTGATCGATTTCGGAGCTTCTGACAGTATCTATCGATATGTTTCGGTTTGCTGTACATTTAAATTTTT